>PVKB01004206.1:0-141712 GCA_004027205.1 Ctenodactylus gundi | reverse complement strand
AATCTCTAAATGTTGAGTCAGACAAGGTCCATAGCGACGGACCCAAGTCTTCTAGAACTCTTATTTCCGTTTGATTTATCATTGGCAATAGCACTGCAGGTTGTTTTCCTTGGTGACCAGTTCGTCATGCTTATTTTGAGAAAATACCTGCCAAATAACCAAACCTGAATAATCACAGTCTATCTGGGAGTCATTCTTTGAGGTAATAAATGATACTCCGTGAAAAAACTCTAGTACATTATCTCACAATTCCTTCAACATGTGAAGCCCATGAAGATACAGATCTACTCAGTGTGCAGAAGTTCTTCATATGTACTTAGCACTTCACCAAAAAATCCTGTGAAATACATAATTTTTAATTACTTCAAGGACATTTTCTTGTGAAACTGGCTTTAAAAAAAAAACCCTTGGGGCTGGAGGAATAGCTCAGCAGTTAAAGCGCTTGCCTAACAATACCTGGGGGCCTGAATTTGATTCCCGAGCACCGCATAAGTTGGGTGTGGTGGCACAAGCCTGTTATCCCAGCACTTGGGAGGCTGAAGCAGGAGGACTGCTGTGAGTTCGAGGCTAGTCTGGGCTCCATAGTGAGCTCAGAACCAGCCTGGACTACAGAGTGAGACTCTGTCTCAAAAAAAAACAAAGCAAAAAACCCAAATCCTCAGCTTATTAAAAACAACAACAACAAAAGCCTCTCAGCCCCTGATGACCAATACAATGACTTCTAGTACATAGGCCCACTGAGGCAATTGTTGGTTTTACCCCACGATTGCATTTGCACCAGTAGTGCAAACACTGACCTGATAAAAAGAACAAGTAAGATCTTAGTTTTTGTACCAGGAATTGAATCTAGAGCTTTCATACTGAGCTTATCCTCTCAGCCCTTTCCATTTTTTTATTTTGACAGAGCATCTTGTTGAATTACGAAGATGCCCAATCTCTGACCCACAAGCTAACTAAACAGCCCAGTCCCCGACCTTTATGCTGGCTAACCTACCTACATCAAATAATTGTTTTGTTTGTGACATAATTGGAGCCTTACACCTGGACTTGCTACCCATGCATAAGGTCTTGGGGGCAATAAATTTTAACTTGAATTTATCTTGTTCCTGGTCATAAGCTGTTTTTGCTTGGATTCTTCTTTGACCTAACTGTTCCAAAAGTATGATAGAAGAATTTTAGGCAGGAGAGAGACCATGGGAAGAAAGAACCATGGGGAAGGGAGGAAACACAAAAGGATGTGGAAAGGAGGGTGCAGAGAGGGCAGGGCCTAAAGACAGTGAGCAAGGGCAGAAAGGCTGTGAGACGCGCCCAAGCCAAGACAAAGCTTTTTCAGGCGCATACAAACTCTAGTGTTTGCTGGACTCTTGATGATGGTACCTATCTTTGCTCTAGTTTTCAAGACGAAAGTTCATGAGAACTTGTCTTTGAAATAATTGTATCCCAGGTTTGCAAACAGTGAGTTCAAACGTGGGCTTCTTGCCATGTATTGGAAACTGCATTTGTCTCCTTCCAGGAGTTCGGTGTACAATCCAAATCCTGTCCTGCACAGATTCCGAACCCCCTTTTTAGTTTCAGCACCACTGGCCTTATGTCCATCTTCACTCTAGCCAAGCAGTGTACTTTTGTAGCTCTTGGAACTGTTCTGCCTCTACGTCTGTACAATCTGTCCTGTTTGTAACATTTGGGATAACGAGGATTTTCAAAAAGAATACCTCCAATAGTTCAAAGTGTGTATAGTGTATTGTGATGATAAATGTCCACTAGTTCACTGAATGAATAAATTAATATAAATATATCTACCAGTCCCTGCACCATCCTTACCACTAGAGAGAAAAGGTGTCTGTTTTGCGTATGAGGCTTGTACCTATATCTGCATCTGATTTACACCCCCTCCAGACTTCTCAGAGAACTATGTGATTGATCATAGACTTCCTGCCTTACTTATCAGTCTGTGCTTCTAAAACTTGTCTTTCAGTTGGTCTTGGGTTATCTCTCAAAAGCTAAGTTCCCTTGCCTAGACCTTCCCCCTCAGCTTCAGGCCACAGCAGATGCACAACTTACTTTCTGGATGCTTCCCCTTAGATCTACAAAGGCGCTTTAATAAGACGATCTTTGCCCTCCAGCCTGGTCCTATTCCAGTTTTTCCTGTCTCTATGAATAAAATTACTGTCTATTCTGTTGTACAAGCCAGAAACCAAGTGACACTTATTTTTCACCTTCTTATGGTGTCCTAGTGTTCACCTCCTGGATATCCTCTAATCAGCTGCCTCTCTCCCTGCGTCTGTCATCACCACACGACGAAAGCTATTGCGTAGTCTTTAACTGGACTGTTGCGTTTCCTAGTAAATTCTCCTGTACTTACCGTTACTCATGTCAATACTAACTCTACTCTCTTTGCCAGGCTGCGGGCAACTCTAGTTTGGAAACGTGAATGATTCACAGGTTTCTGCTGCTTTCAGGTTGAAGGCTAAAATCTCCAAGGTGCTCTTCAAAATCTGTCATCGACTGACCCCAGATGCCTTTTTGGTACACTGGACAAGATGGCTTTCTTTTTTCTTGCTCAGCACAGAGTTCTGTCAGTCAATGAAATCTGTTATACCCCAGCCACCACGACCCTGGCATGCCTAAGAGGTATCCCTGACATCACCCAAAATGGACTCCTGAGGTTCCCCCTACCTGCTCCACCCAATCTTGCCCCCCACCCCCGTCTTACTCAAAATCGAAGCTCTGTCCTCTGTGCGGCTCATTCCAGAGACGTTGAGGCCACCTTTGAATGTGTTTTTTCCTCTCACACTTTACATCCAATCCTTTGGCAAGTACCGTCGGCTCTGCCATCAACATCTAGCCAGGGTCCGATCATATGACACCATCTTTACTTGCACCAAACCGGTCCAAACCATCACCATAACTCCCTCTAACTAGTTCTTGCCGTCTTCGCTCTTCTGCGCTCATAGTCTGTTCTCTACACATCAGCGCAAGTGATCTTTCTAAAAGGCAAATCAGACCTACAGCTGCTGTGCTAAAACTCCAATGGCTGCCCTTCCCATTCATGAAAAACGCACCGGGTGTTTGGGCCCCCTAACCCTCAGACTGCATCTCCCAACACTGTGCCTTCCCCGTCCACATCGTACTCAGGCACAGTCCTTTCTCCTTCTGGGATGTGTCCAGCAGAATGCTGGGCTCAGCTTTCAGAGGTGTCCCCATCCATGTCTGCAGGAACTGCAGCTGTCCCTTTCAGGGCTAGGCTCAGGGTGGCTTGCTGGGCAGCTGTCACCAAGCTACCTAGTGTAATAGGCCTCTCCTCATCATCTGCTGTACTCCCTAGTCAGCTTACCCTTTATTTTTCATAAAAGTATTTACAACCAGCTGAATAATATACATTTATATGATCCTATTCTGTTTCTCTCAAAATCAAAATATAATGTCCACGCGATCAGGGGACTGTGCTGTGCACTGCTGATTCCTCAGCTGCACAACCAGTGCCTGAAGGTGTCGAGTGGTGACAGTGACTGCGTCCTGTTCCCTTTGCCAGAATGTTCTCCAGCCTGCCTTTGTTTTTCCAACTCCTCGTCCTCCCAGATGCCATTTTCAACATCAGTTCCACAGAGAAGAATTTCTTGACCTTCCATACTCTGTCTGGGATGTAACTGAAGCCCTTTCCATGTACTTTTCCTTGTTAACATTTCTCACGGCTGTGAATTTGTGCTTGTCCATATGGTGTAGTGGTTAAAGTTGCTTCCCACTGGGCTTTAAACTCCATCAGGACAAGAAAATGGTCTGCTTTCACTCACCAATTTCTTCAGAATTTATTGCAGAGACACTTCCTAGATTTCTTGAATGGCTGAGTGAATGGAGAAACAAATTGATAAAATCTTTAAAATTTTTTTTTCTGACCTCTTTCCTTCACCAAGTAATTTCTTTTCAACCCTGAGAGTTACTTTATTTTCCATTGTGTTTTCTTAGGCTCGAGAGATGAATGGCCCCCAGGTGCACCACGGATTCAAGTGGGGTTGCTGGAACAATGCTCCCACCTAAATCACCTATGGAGCCTGCTTCGGATCAGACTGCTAAGCCTTGCACCTTAGTTCTCCATAAGAACAGAGAGAAAACACAGGACACGTGGGCAGGAGCCCCACAGCTGACTGTTTCTCTTCCTTAGAAAAATGAAAAGCAGCTTCTACCTCCAAAGTCTATCGATTATCCTACAACAGGTAAATGGTAAAGTGACGCTCAGCTTCCCCCATTCAGTGGGGAAAATGGCCTTAAAATACGCTCATTCTGGGGTGGGGGTGGGGGGATAATTCCGAAAATAACCATTGCTAACCTATTTACAAAGAATGTCAAGACTGCAACTAAGGGAAGAACATTAAATATTTCTACAAAGGAAGAGAAAAAAACCTCTAATCATCTCTGTTTTTATCCAACCTGAGATAAAGATGTTCATTTGTGATTGTCCTTGCCAATCAGAGACATCCTTACTGCTGGGGAGATTGCTAGAATATGAGCAAAAATGCAGAATACATCATTATAAAAACAACTGACTTTATAACAAGTTTCTCAAAGGAAGCTTTCCTGTATACTGCAACTCTTAGAAATATTAAAATTTAAAACTTAAAGTTTAAGGTATATGTATTCATAAGAGAAGATGTTCCATTCTTCAGAAGAAAGAACAAAAGCAATGGCACCACTCTGGTATTTTAAAACAAAACAAAACAAAAATCCATTTTTATTCCATTTGGAACCAAAACAACCAATATTGAAGTCAGAGATTCATCTGATTTTTTTGATAATTGTATACTTTTTGGTTTGCATGCTTTTAAGTCATTTCTGTCTTCTTCATGTCAGCATTGTTCAAATTATAACTTTCAAATAATAAAGCAGACTTTCAATACAAAAAGAGTTCATGTAAGACTACTGGAGTATTTTGCTGACAGAAAGTAGATTAGGTTAGTAAGATGTAAGAGTTTCAAAAAATCTACTTTTTAAGAGAAAGAAATAAAAGCTAATATTTTTCTTATTAAAGAATGAAATGTACATACTTTGGTGATATTCTTATGCTGCACATATGAGGTTTAGAATAAGGGAGGTTTTAATTGCCTGGCAAAACAAACTTCACCATAAAACTCTTGAAGAAATTTTTCAAGAAGCTAAGAAAATGCCGCTTTCTCAGACATTTTCTGGGATGACTATGAAATCTCTCAGCTCACAGTGTTCTAAAAAATTTGATTGATAAGGCAATCTATCTGAATAAAAATACCTAGGGACAAAATATCTTTGCATAAGAAGCAAAATAACAAAAAGTCTGACTCAGAAACCTTGGGGCAAATGTTCTAAATACACAAAATACCTGGTTATCAGAAAAATAAATTATGAAAGAAAAGGGATGTACTTTTTCTTTGTAATGCAGAAGCATCTATTTGTTGTATATTCAACCAAAGACAGATGGAAGGGGTGGGTGCCTGCTGACTGTCAGGAGATGAATAGATAATCTGAAACCACTGCATCAGAAATGGCAGAATGAATCATTATCCACTTTTATGAACAATGCCTCATCTCAGAGGTATTTAATATCATGTTTCTATTTCCTTTCACATAAATTCTTTTCCCAGGATTCTCCAATAGCTTTAGAATTGACAATTTAAATGCCCTAACCAATTTTTTTCCCTAGCTCTCATCAACAGAGGAATCAAATCTTTGACAACCACCGAAGTCAGATATTTAAGAGTGACAGGCTAAAAGGTACCCTGAAAAAAGCTAACGACCTCCACATGCCAAGAAGAGACTAATTCCACACTAGCAGAAAAAGCAACTCCTGTAGGAAAGCGGAAAATGACATTTACTTCGGATTTTATCCTCTGATCTCATTTAAAAACATCTTAGTAAAACAAGTCTTCAAGAAGCACTGGGTACATCCCATGTTCTGCCAAATATGCCACGTTACAGCGTCCTGTACAACATCCTAACAGGTAGCTCCGCCATCTTCCCGAGTGACATCGTTTTTTCCCTGGAAGAATCAAGTAGGATAATAGCTAGGGATTGAAAGGTCCCAGTGAACTGCAGTTCGAGGCCCCACACACAGGCTCCAAAGCCGAAAGGGACTGAGGAGCAACGTGGCCTCGAAACGCGGTGAGAAGAGCATACAATCAGATACGTATTCAAACTCTCTGACAAAATGAGCAGAAGGCTACAAAATATGTATGGCCACAATATTAAACCAAAATTATCTGGGATGAATTTAAATTTCATTTTGGGCTAACTCACTATCATAAATAGATTTGTTTCCAAAACAGTTTGAAAGAGTCGCCCTCGGCTGAAGCCACTTTCCTCTCCAGGACAAATATGCATATGAGTTTTTTTTCTAAGAGGCACGTTAGTCATAAAGATCTTGATGTGTTACTGTGTGAATCTGCACTGTTACAAATGGGAAATTCACTAGATTAAATCCGAAGACAAATCTCTAATTTTGTTAAATTGTTTTACTATTAAATTAGTAAAACAAGTACAGAGGTCTTGAATACCAGTGTGGGGAGTAAGACTTCTAATCTCACTTTCTCCCAATTTCTTAAAAAAAAAAAAAACTCACTGAGGAAACTGTATGGTAAAACCAATGGATTCTAACTTCTTAGTGCTACTATTACCTAACAAAAGAAGTACTAAGGATCAATAACACTTACTGAGCACTCATCACCTGCAGACCATATCCATGCACAATTATTTTTTCCCCACTAATTTTATTAATATGCATATATATTACATACTTACAATGAATTTGGGTATTTTGTGCACATATGTATCATATCAACTTTACAATCCCTTCCCATTTTTGACACTCCCACTCCTTCCCTATCCCTTCCCCCAACTCCGGCTATCACTTCATGTGGTTCCAAAGAATGTCTGTGTTCTGGGTTTTCCAAGCCAGAGAAACTATATAGTACTTAACATATTAATCTTTTGCACTTAAATCATTTCACTCAAGTCACCACTCTAACTCAGCTTCCTATCCCTCTAATGGGTCACAGTAGTTAAATCTTGATGCCTCTTCTCTGAATCCAACCAATCCCTTTATTGGGATATTTATCAAAAGTTTTTTTCTATATTTTGCTGTATCTTTGTTGCTGTTCTTAAACCTGGCCTTACCCACCAGTTCACATTAGAAAATAACTACAAACATGTAGTTCAAAAGACTAGTAAATTTGGGAAAAAAGAAAAAAAAGTTAAATTTCAAATGCCTTAGCTGAATACTGGAAGGTGCATATTTGTACATTCGCAGGGTTATCTTTACATCAATCAGTTTTCTTAGGATAAATTTTCACCAGTGACCTAATAAGGAAATTGCTACAATAAAACAAAGTTAAAACTATATTACATTTCTACATTAAATGAACTTAAATCTATACCACATAAATAGACTTGAAGTAACAAATATGAAGGCAAGTTTAGTTATTTCAGAATTTTTTAACTTTCATGACTTTTTACTCATATTTCACTGATTACTAACATACTTTTTCCTCAGCTCATTCTCCTCTAGTTGTTGTCGCTTTTTCTCTGGGGTCATTGGTGTCGCTGGTCTCCCTTTCACTTTCTAAATTTCCTTTAAGTATTCTCTGCAACACTGGCTCAGTGGCTGCAAATTCCTTTAAGCTGTCTATATCATGGAAAGTTTTAAGTTCTCTCTTTAAATTAAAAGATAATTTTGCTGGATATAGCAGTCTTGGTTGGTATTTATGTTCTTTTAGTGCTTGGATGACATTGCTCCATGATCTCCTTGCTTTTAGAGTCTGGATTGAGAAATCTGAAGTTATCCTGATGGGCTTGTCTTTGTAGGTCACCTTCTGTTTTTCTCTTACAGCTTTTAGTATTTTCTCTTTGTGTTGGATTTCTAGAATTTTAATTATGATGTGTCGTGATCTCTTCTGATCAAAGTTGTTTGTTGTTCTATATGCCTGAAATAGTTCCATGTTCATTTCTTAGATTTGGGAAATTTTCTTCCCTAATTTCATTAAACATGTCCTTTAAGCCTTTTGTTTTGTCCTCAGTCTTCTCCTGGACTCCCATAATTCTGAGGTTGTTTCTCCTTGAATCATCTATCAGTCATTGTAATGATTTGCTTTCTTTCTTATTTGCTTTGTGTTCTTCATGGCCTGTATGTTGCAGCCCAGTCACTTTAATTTCTAGGTCTGACATTCTATTCTGAAGATGTTTAATGTGGTTGACTATTATTTCCTGTGTGTTTTTCACTTCCTGAATATCTGCATTCAATTTTTCTATATCTCTGTTGTGTTACTCTCTAATTTCTTGTATTGCCTTCATTATCTTTCGGTATATTCCTTCTACGGTCCCCTCTAGTTGCTTTTCAAGGCTTGCTTTTTGCTTAGCTATGTGTTGGTGTAGCTCTTGCACTGTCTGTTTTATTTCCTGCTTTGATTCAATGAATATCTGGGCCCAGAAGTTACCATCATTTTTTTCCATTTTCATCTTTGGATTCTGCAATTTCAGTATCCCTGGCATCATCTTCTGGGGTGTCAGTTCTTTTTGTAGGAGATTTGTTACCACGTTCCCCTATGGTTCTGCTATCTCTGGCTGTCTCTGGTGTGCAGGAAAGAAGGGTTTGGAGAAGGCCCAGTCCTAAATGCCTCTGGAATCCTCTGGCCCAAGAGACAGACAGGGCGATGGAATTCCCCGTCCTAGGTGCCTCTGGAAGCCTCTGGGTCTCAGGATTGGCAGGTGATGTAATTCCCTGGAAGGCTCTGGAAGCCTCTGGCTCATGGGATGGACGGGCGATGGACTTCCTGGTCCTAGATGCCTACAGTGTGCAGGGCAGAGCAGTGAGCCAGAAGACTCTGGCGCATGCTGTAGGAACGGGGCGATGGTCCCCCTTTTGAGGTGTCTTGTTCCCCCCGTCCACTCAGCAAAGCTCTCCATCTGTCCTGGCTTCCCTCCCCCAGAGCGGGGCTCTCTCCACCCTCAGAGCAGAGGTGCCCCTGTGCCATTCAGTGGATCAGCAGCCTTTCCCCGTCTTTTTTCCTGTCTGCTGCTTGTGCCAGTTTCTTCCTAGGCACGGTTTAAGGGTGACCCCAAAGCCCTGGTGTGCTTTTCTGAGCTTTCCTTTACTCTAAAGCGTTCAGTCTTGGGATTTTTTTCCCCCTTCTTTTTAAAATGTCTCCTACTTACATCACTGCCTGTGATGGCTGCTGAGCCCTGTTTCTGATTTGGGATCCTGGGCCTTTCCTAGGGGGAGCGCATGTTGCGTTTGTAGTATTCACTACCCGTGGGTTGGTGTTTCAGCGGCTGGGGCCGCCAGCTGTCAACAATTCCCACTTCTCCGGATCTGCGCTGACCTCAGGCTGAGGTTCTGGCTCCAGATCTTCCTCCATCTGTGGTCTGTGGGTGCTGGCATCTTGGGACTGCGCCGATGTGACTTCAGGATTTCTCACCCGCCTGCAGCCTCCTGTTCGTTGGTGGGGTGCTCTGTCCTCTCCCAGCTCCATCAGATGCCCCTGGCCCACATGAGCTTTCCTCCATCTGCAGCTGCCTGCCACTCCAGCTGTTTGCAGCCAGCAGCTGCAGCTTCCTGGGCTGCTGGAAGTTTTCTTTTTCTCTGTTTTCGATGATCCTTCAGAATTTCTGGCCTTCCTCTGGCCTTCTTTCAGTTGTTGGGGATGCTCCTCTCTTTCCTAGCTACACTGAACACACTTTTTCTAACTAAATTCTCGACTTTTTAAGTGGGTTGATGAGGAGAGATTGTGCAGCTCTGTTACTCAGCCGCTATCTTGACCGGAAGTTCCCATGCACAATTATTTTCTTACAACGCTTACATGAGGTAACAAATAAGAATATTCAGCTCATAGTGCATAACTACCTCTGCAAGTCTGAGAGTTGGGGAAGAGAAAGGATTTTAAGTCAGCATTTCTCTCTTCAGAACTGTATAGTTTTCTTCTCTAATAAAATTAATAATCTGATTCTGGCTAAGTGTTCTGTGTGGTGAAGAACATGCACTTTCACCTCCATCTGTGTCACTCCGTTTGGAAATAAAGGAAGTTGCAATCACTGTTGGAATTGGAACAATGTAAGGACTTCAGGTGCAGGAAGGTACATTAATGTGAAGATGGTTGAGCAAAGCTGTGGCAACCATAGCTGAGGGACAGTATGATTGCTATCGTTTACCTTTGCTGCTGGTTTGCCTTTGAATTTCCACACCAGCTTGTGTCCTGCTGTCTTATTTGATAGCCAGAACAAGTCAGGGGTCGGTATGAGTTCTGATTTTTCTTAACATGTACTCTGAAAAAAAAGCATTGTAGAACTCTCAGGAGCCCTTTCACCCCTTGGAAAACACTTATGTTAATTATGGACCACTATGCAACTGGTACTGAGTTGCACCTGTAAGCTCTGCAGTGATAGGAACGAGTGTGGACTTCCTATGTCAGCTCCTCTACTGAGAACTTCACATGTGTTCTTCCATTTAGTACTTAGAAGGATTTTATGAGGCTGAGGTTTCAGGAGGTTTAGGAACTTGTCCTAAAGCTCTTTCTTGAAAAGTTAGCTAATTACTTGTTAACTCACATTATTTTTATATACCTTTTGCTTCCAAATGGTATATAAGGGAATCAATATTCACTGGGTTACTTTATATAATAAAACATCTTTCTAATATTGTACTAATTTGACATTGAGACTTAAATACACTATTAATATATTTTGAACACATTAAGACGAATAAATCAGTACTTTCATAAATATAGGATTTGAGCAGGTTCCACAAAGAAGCCAGGTGAAACAAAGAAAACAAAAATAACAACAGGTAAAATATTTATGGAACTGTTCTAGTTCCCCCACACCCACCCAGCCTTCTGAGTACTTTGGAGATGATGAATTAACAAAAATAGCAAAACAAAACAAGACAAAATGAAAATCTATTGTCAAGCAAAGCTAGAATGTATAGTCTTGCTCTGTGTATGAAAATTAACTTCTGTTTTCAATTGGCTTTTATAAGCAAGTTCAATAAAATGATCAAGTGCAATTGAAATCTCATATTCTTCCCTGGAGCTGCCAGGTTCCTCTCTACAACAGTGCTCAAATCACATAAGAGAACCTTAGAGTATACATATGCACCTTCTGTGCCAAAGTGAAACCTGGTTACGTACTCACAGCAGAACTGAACTGCAGACTAGAAGCATTACCTCCTTCCACCCCTCCCCTCAAGCCTGCCCCTTACCCCATCAAAGAGTTTTGCATTGTGTGTCAGGCAGCCATAGTGAACTTTTCCAGTTTTTTTTCCTTATTTAAACGCTTAAATAACTTACACCAATTATTCAGCTTAGATTTTACAGCACAAGCTGAACTAAGAACTCAATTTCAACCAGCTTGGAACATCACATGTCCCTTGATTCTACCTCACAGGAAATTAGTCATTGATTTCTTAAGATAAGCGAGTTCATTGATCTATGGTGGGAACCAAAGAAAAGTGTGAATGAGATCAAAAGGACAAGTCTCTCACCTTAAGACTCATTTAGCCTTTGCCACGTTTGCAAATAGAGCTGTAGCAACATCCAAGATGCTATTCACTGCTTGTTTTTTCCTTACCTTTTCGTCTTACTTCTCTGGCTCTTGGCTTTCTTTAAGACCAGAAGGACATGGATAAGATCAGAGCAGAAATTGTAGCAGAATTTAGATGGCGTCTGAAGAGCAATGAGACTGAATCTCACAGCATGCTATGACCAGCAGCTTTTCACCAGGGAGCTCCAGAGCCTCCAAAGAAACAGCTCATGACACTGTTATATCCCCTGGCTGGAGGCACAGCTCTCCTCAAGCTGTACTTGGAAGGTTCTGTGGGCTGGACTTCCCAAGGACACCTGCAATCATCTCTCTGTTGCGACACAGACACAGATAGCGCCTTCTGGTCCTTAAGTGTTGCCATTGCAGTTCTCAGCACACCCAAGTTTGAGAAACAGAGCTTCGTTTATCTCTTTGGGAATCAGTTGCTGAATATGTAGTCATCCTGTTCATTCAGCCCATCAGTCACTCAGCCAACAACAAACATTACTGATGATCTGCTGTTTTAAATGCTGGAGATAAAGAATTCAGAGAATGAACAATGTGCTAAAATGTATGGACCTCCACAACTGTCCACTGTTTCTCTAACCCCCTTCCGCCCTCACAGTTCTGTGTGCTTGCTTGGGGAAGGGGTGGAGAAGCAGTGTAGTAGACTCAGACAGGAACACTGGCTGAAAATATCATCTTAAAAGTCCTCTTGCTCAGGTCCCACTCACAGCCCAACATATCAACATATCTTAATCGGGCAACTGTGGGCAAGCTCTGAAGTGGCCATGGACTTGGGTTTGTCTGTAAGCCTGAGATGTAGACAATCATGGTACTTGCCTCAGAAGACTCTCGGAATCAACCTAGGTGCATGATTCAGGGAGGGGCTGAGGCAATAATAAGCATAACATACATATAATGCACATTTCAATTGCCCTATGAGATATTCATGTTTCCTAGATATCACTTGGAGTAGACTGTCCACGTGTGTGGTTCTGTTGTGTTTTGCAAGAGATCGTGTCAATCACCTCTCACAGTAGTATGAATGATGAAGCTTATTTTCCAGGTTATAGAAGAACTAATGCAGAACTTCTGGCACTCTTAACCAGGCCTTATTAGTGGATGAATCCAAATTCAGAAAAAGTAAAGACAAAGATGCCTTCCACAAATAAACTCTAGCCGGGGTCCTGGGTGCCCTTCTCTGACATAGGCCTTGACTCCTATGTACTGAGTACAGTTTGAGCGAAGAACCCAGCTAAGTCAGCTTACTGAGAATCCTCCTGCCTTTGGTATCTAATTACACTTCGTTCCTGACATTCCCTTCCTTGGTATCTTAGGCAACTTTTTTTTAGTGATTTTCCATCTTCTCCCTATTGGCTCTGAATTCTCAATAGTTTAATTTGTACTTGATTTCCATCTATCTCCCCTATTGCAGCAATCTGAGACAGCCTTGAATAAAGCCTTCTTTGCTATTTAAAAAAGCAGTAGAATAATTTCTCTTCCTTCATCAAGACTGAAATATCAGTATGATTAAAATATTATTAGTTCTCCATGTACGGTGATAAAAAAAATATTTGAAAAGATTGGAAGACTTTATGATGCTCAGACAAAGGCCTTCTTATGCAAGTAGGGCAATGAGTGTGAAAAGTGGCAGATGGCAGAAGCAAGGGCAGAAATCGAACATCAACAGCCATGCAGGTACCCATTAAAAGTCATTTGGTGTAAAGTCAACTGAGTTTGGCCTTAAGGCCAATTCAGATTCTAAAATTGGTAGTAATAATAATGATTTATCAGCTTTCCACATATATCACGATTCCTGGCTGCAGGATTAAATTGGGCAGAAAATTGGCCATGAAGTAGGCAATTTAGCAGGGAAAAAAGTGTCTAAAGTATTTGATAAACTGGAAAGACAAAACAGAAATGAAATATGTGGTATATTTAGCATGGTTAAATTTCAACTGAGCTTGAAATTTGTACTAGAAGAGAAGAAAAATTGTTAAGTCATGACATACTGTTTAAAGTGAAAATAACTACCTTACTTTTACAATGTACTAATCAGATTCCACAGACTTAATTCAGAGATGAGAGAGGCTAGAAAGAGAAAATATTGATGAACAGAGAAAAGAACGTACACGTACACCAATAATCTAAAGGATTCGCTGCTGACTTTTGAAGTGAAACAATCACTATTTTCCCAAGGGAAATATTTATAAATAGCAAAAAAGTTCTTGGAGTTTAATCTCAAGTTGTAGATTTATTAATGCCAAAAATCAAATCCACACACCAAACTAATAAACACATCAAATCAGTTATGAAAAACTCAGCTCTCTTCTAGAATTACTGCAAATTAAAATCCTTCCTACAGGCTCAAAGGGGTTCACCCACAGGATTCCCATGCCTTTTGATTATGAGAAGACACTGGCCTCTGCCTTCCACTGTATTTCCACCAAGACTGTGATGCTGCCCTAATTGTATAAGCAACATCCATTTGTGAGGAAAAGCCAATAGAGAAAAAGCCTTGCATGGAGGAAGTGAAGGAGGTCTTTCAAGAAAAACCAACAAAGATAGGGCTCATTAAAAACTAACCTTGAATATCATAAAAATCACTGAGTTTCATCCTCAGCTCCATTTCAAGTTAGCACAGTAACCGCTCTGCTCAGTTGGGCTGTAATTTGTAATGGTGCTTGGGGAAGAGCTAGGTGGTTAAAGCTCTTGCCTGACAAGTGCAAGACCCTGAGTTGAATATCCCAGCACCACATAAAAATTATTCAGGTGTGGTAGTACACACCTGTAATCCCAGAACTCAGGAGGCTGAGGCAGGGTGCTTGCTATGAATTACAGGTCAGCCTGGGCAACTTTGTGAGTTTGGGACCAACCTGGCCTACAGAGAGAGACTCTTTCTTAAATAAATAAATAAAGATAAACATAAAAAGTAAACATAAGGATGATTATCTCTATGTATAAAATTTCTTGGTTTGAAGTGTGTAGTAAGTATCATGGTAAACTATTCATTCCTAAACATGTCAGATTTCCAGGTTTCTAAGTTTGACTTGAGCACTTATCTTTTTCATTTGATCTTTCCACCTCTAAATGGAAAATTTTTCTGTACATGAATTATAAGAAACACTAAAACACAGGGGAAAAATGATGTTATTACTGTTCTCCAGGGGGTCTTTTGAAAACAAAAAAGTTCATGCCTGCACCACAGAAGGAAGCATTTTCAGAGTCACTTATATTTATACAAATCTACCCAACTTCAGTCTTTCAGATTTAAACTGGCCCAGATTTCGATTGCTCATTGTCATTGTTTGGATCTGGAGTGCCCCCAGAGCTTCCTGCGTTTGGATACTGTGGATTATCTGTGGATTTCATGTGATATTAGGATGTGAGTCTTAGTCAGGAGAGGCGCATTGCTACATCACTGGGTTTGTGCCACATTACTGGGGGTGTTGCCCATCGCTGAGGATGTGGCCTGGAAAGATGTATACTCTTGCCCCAGTTTCTTCCCTAGGCCCTGATTCCTTCTCTTTTGATGCCCTGAGCAGCGGTTAGCCGCCAGCCCCTTCCTGCTTGTGCCCACTATCCATCAGTGGACTGGGACCACCTTAAATTGTGAGCCAAAAAATAAACATTTTTTCCTTTAAGTTGTGGGTGTTGGGTATTGTGTCCCAGCAATAAAAATGTATAAAGACATTCATCTTTTTCATTCTTGTCCAGTCAGTTGCAACTCTAAATTAGAAATTATATTTGGAAAAGATGTTTGCATGTCCACAGGATATGTGAAAGCTCATTTATAGAATGCCCCCATCCTGCGCCAGGTGCTGACTTGCAGCCGGCACCTAAGCAAAGCCCCTCTCGTCACGGAGCGACCCTTCCCTCAGAGCCATCCCATTTCAAGAGGATCAGGAGATTCTGCTCATAGACAGTCCGAAGAAGAGAGAAACACCACCGCCATTAGCCAGATGTCGTCTCATTTGCTTCAATCTCAAATGTCGTATAGTTTTTATTTTATGTAATAAACATGATTTTAATGTTCATTGTAGTTCAGGCTCTGCTCTAAGCACCTTACAACATTTAATCCTCATGCAAACCTTGTGAGGTAGCTAGCTACCTTCAGCATACAATTTTAAGTTGGCATCTTAGAGAGACCATCCCAGGATGAGCTGATTGTTTGTTCAGCGACTTTCTTGCCAGTGAGGGGAAGTCACCAGTCACCACTCTGGGATCCCCGAAGGGAAGGGAACTTTTTCATCTTATAGCTCCTTTCATAGTTTCCCTCTTTGTTTTACAATAATTTTCTAGGTGCTCCTTTTTGTATTCACCATGCTTGGCATCACCTAGTATTTTTTAAAGCGTCTTGACATTTTAAAAATCAATTTTGAAAAATTCTTGATGGCACCTGCTCAAATATTTCTTCTGCCTTCTTCTGTTTCCTCTTTTGCTGGAACTTTAACCACATAAACCTTAGACTATTTGATATTGTCCCATTTGCTTCTTCGTTTTCTGTTCAGTTTTATCTTTCATTACTTTATTCTTTCCTTAATTTCACTTGGATAATTTCCATTAATATGTCCTTGAGTTCACAGACCCCCTTTTTTCTTCTGTGAGTAGTGGACCGCCACACCCATCTCTGTCCTGGACTTGGGGCCGCCGATTCTGTGGAAGCCTTTCCCTCTTCCTGCTCTCGCATCGCACACCTGGCCATTTTCTTGATTCCGTGCCACTATCGGACTGTACCTCAAATCCACTTTGCATTTCTTTTCCATTAACTTCCCTAACATATGTGCAACAGTTACTGCAAAGGGCTTGCCTGTGAATTCCAACATCTGAGTCTTCTATGAGCTATTTCTACTGAACCATTAAAAACTAACTGTGCATGTCAAAATAGGCTCAGGTTTTTCCTCTTGCCCATGTGAATGCATAAAGCTTGTCTCACAGCTTCTTATGCTGAAATACTGTATTTATGAGAACTATAAAGGACAGAGGTAGTATGCTTTTTTTTTTTCCAGAGCAGACATACTCTTTCTTCTGTTAGAGAGTTAGGGAGAAGTTAATTACCCCTTTCAGGAATTGAACTGGGTTCAGGGTGAGTTGAAATTTCGGTGTTAGTTCATGTACAGCTTTGAATCTTTCTAGGATGAACTGTGCCCTGTGTCCCTCTGTGTACTATAGACTCATTTCTACAGCATGACTAGGGGTTTGAGGCACAGTGACTTCATGAGAGCCTGCAGCTGCCTGGGAGGACACGGCAAGAGTCTCCTAGGGGCAGCAGGCAGTTAAGAAGAATTAGGTATGTTTGGGGTTCAGTTCTTACTGTTGTTTCTGTCTGTCTGAAAAGTCTCTGCTTAAGTCGAGCCAGACCCCTCCCTTCCCACACCTGGGCTGCGAGGATGCCTCCAGAGACGTGGTCTCTAGCATCCACCTAGCAAGGGGGAGCTTTGTCCTCTTTGGACTATGATCTCTTAGCTCATTTTTATCTATTGTTTTCTCAAAAAGAGAAAAGTATATGTAATATATTCATTGTATCATTTCAATGTATTCATATGTATTGTTTCCTACATTAAGTCAGAGTGTTCTAATCTTCACTTTGACACGTGCCTAGTAGGGGTCAGCTTTAGTAAATTGCAAGAAATGTGTCCTTATAAAGAGTTGCCTGAGGACAGAACAGCCCTGGTTTTGTGCTGTTATTTGTTTTGCTTTGCTTGGCTGATAATCTGTTGCGAATATTGGAGAGTATATCCAGCATTGCACATGAAAGTGTTTTGTGGCCCTTAGAAAGGAAATGATTTCTCCTATAAGATATTAAAAGTTTAGGTGGGTATGGTTACATACACCTGTAATTTCACTACTCTGGGAGGCTGAGTCAGGAGGATTGCAAGGTTGAGTCCAGCCTAGGCACGTTAGCAAATTATTGAGATCCCATATCAAAGAAAAACCAGAAGGGCTGAAGTTTATGTAAAGTGTAAAGGCCCTGGGGTCAATTCCTAATAGTTCCCCGTTCTCCAAAATGATAGGAAAAACGGAAGGGATTTGGTATCACTGAAGAACAGCATTAGATTTATATGTTGATATATTTTGAGAAGTCTAGCACATCGAAATGCCCGGAGCTCACTTGAAAAGCTCTGTGTTCAGGAACCTCCAAAAGCTATGACCTCTGAAAAGCTCACGTTGCTGTCAGCCCCTTCCTGCTTTTCTTGCTGCAGCAGGTTGGTGGGATGTGCAGGGGTGGGATCAGGAGAGGGAAAAGGTTCTGGAATAGGTGGGGCTTAGGTGCTGAGTATTTTGTAAGATTTCCTCTTTGAATCAGCTTTGTTTCATTGTTTGGTAAACTGTGTATGACCAAAGCCTTGTTGAGGGGACAGTCAAAGGGAAGGAAGTACTTGGTAACATAAAAATGTGATAGCTTTAAGACACCTAAAGATGCTAAGTAAGAACTGGCCGTCATCCGCGGGAACACTGAGTGATACTGTGACAGGGAGGGCCTTCAAGACTTCCATGAAGAATATGGCAGAGATGTGTCTCTGAACTAATTAGCTTACGATTTCTCCAAACACTCAGGAAATTGTCACAATCCTGTCAGGAGATTCCAGAGACTAGCAGAAGATCTGAATAACATCTTGATTACCTGTTACTATATTAATTTTTATTTACAAACCATAGCACTCTGTCAGTTTTTTCTAGGTCTTGGTAACAGTAGAACCAAACAGTTTGAGGTTTGGATTAAAATATTAAATTAGGGGCTGAGGGCATATCTCAGTGGAGTCCGGAGCACCACAGAAGCTAGGCCTTGTGGCACACATCTATAATACCGGCCCTCAGGAGGCTGATGCAGAAGAGTTTCCACAAGTTCGAGAACAAGCTGGACTATATAGTAAGACTCTCACTCAAAAAAGTTTTTTTTAAAAATGGTAATTACCCAAAAGAACGGTGGTAGGCATTCTTAGGATAAAAGTGCATGTTGGCATCTGACTTGACTTTTCCTAGCATCTTACAAGCTGCTTCCAAGAAAGCTGCAGTTTTGCTTTCTTTGGCAGGTACTTTTCTTAAGTACCTACCTGATCAGCCTTTAAGAAAGCCGACTGCATCTGCAAGCCTCACCAAAAGCAGCAGATCAAATGCGTCAGTTGCACAACTCATCAGTTATTCCAGCTCATCAGCACATCTTCTGACAGAAGTGACCGCATCATTCATCTTACTTTCTCTTGCCTGTTCCTATCTCTTCACTGGACACACCACAGGACAAAAGCGTGAATTGTGCTCTTTTACATTTCAACAGGGCTTTATGCACTGCAGGTTTCATATTTAAATTGGAAGGTCTTACCCATTCTCATTAATCAAACAAAACCCCAGCTCCTTTCTATACTTCAGGACCCTAAGTGAGCTGCGCTCCTCTCATACCCGTTTCCCTCTCAGGACTACACCCCAGACCCTCTGATAGTTCTTCTGATCTGTGAATGTGCCCACCTCATTTCTGCCTCGTGAGCTTTGCTCTTGCCTGGCTGTAATACTCTTGCGTTAGGTCTTAGCAAGACGGACTCTTATATTTTCTGGTTTCAGCTCAAAATTTCAGCTTCTTGAGAGCGACTTCCTCTGATGACCACTAATCTGTCTTGACGGCCTGCCAACTTCTGCCATGTCACTCACTTAGGGTCTTGTTCTCATTCAGTTGTCTTCTAGACCAAGTGTGTTGAAATAACGCCAGCTCCACCACAGCAGAAACAACTGTCTTATTTCTTCGGTTTCCCCAGCAATTAAGACACTTCCTGGTCCACAGCACTCATCAAAAATGAACGAGTTCTTCCTCCCCAGGTGGCATGTATAACACAGTCCTACTGAGGCCTACTTTATGTGTCTGTATGCTTAGAAAAAATATTACATCAACATTTAACCAACAAACAGCATTCTCAAGTACCATGCACAAATTATTAAGAAAGTTGGAAGATCAGTGTTTCTATGAAATAATGTATCCCAGTTGACAGCTTCCTTAGAGATAGGCTGATAGACTAAGATGGAAATCTGTGACCATGATAATAAAATACACTCAAATATTCTCAGATATGACAGTATTTGTAAAGGCCAAGGAATCAGGGTAGTTGGTATTAACCAGAGATGCACTGATGTAGCTGTAGGTAGCTGCCCCTACCTATCACTGAGTTTGCCACCTGAAATTATTTGAGGGCTCTTTGAGTGGAGCTGGGTAAATTCAGTTGAAGAGAAGTGTTTTCAAGAGGATTAAATTGTCGTACAGTGATATGTTAGCTTGACCGAAGTATAAACTATTTAGGAAACATCTGAGGCAAGAGTGCTGAGAGACTAGGTTGGGGCTCAGTATAGAAGAATTTGCTTTCATTGTTACCCTTAGGGCCAGAGGCTCTATGTGGCCAGGTCCACATTTGCCCACCTTCTGGGCTTCTATGTATGTTCTATGTCCTCTGTAGTTTCTGAAGCCGGATGCTGCAGTGTGTTGGCTTTACCCGTTGTAATACTTTTCCAGTAATGACAACCACTAGGGTTCTCCTTCCATCCTACTTGTTGTGGCTGCAACAGATCATTTGCTGAGTGGTCTAGGCTTCGTCATCTCGTGGTGGGGCAAGGTACCGAGTGCACACAAATGGGGTTTTACAAGGCAGAGTCACTTTAAAGATGAATTTAGTGGCATATGCACTGTACGTAAGAAGAGAGTTTAAAGGAAGAAATGCAATCAGTATGTCGTTGTAGCTGTTAGGCAAAAGACAATGAAACTAAGGTTGTTGCCATGCTCATAGGCTGAATGAGGGGTGAATGAAAGTGGCACTACGAAGGAAAAGTGACACAAAATATGTATCTAGCAGGTTTTATTTATTTTTTTAAAGCAGGATTTCACTGTAGCCCAGACTGGTCCTGAATTTACCATTAGCCCAGGACAACCTTGGGCTCACTGCAATTCTCCTGTGTCAGCCTCCCAAGTGCTGAGACTACAGGCATGCACCACCATACCCAATTTATATGGCACTGGGGAATGAAACCCAAGGCCTTGCGCTGGCTAGGCAGACGCTTTAACAGCTGTGTTGGCCCTCCAGCTCCTCTAGCAATTCTTTTGCAATAAGTACTCAGCTGTTTTATATGTTGCTGTGTTGACAGCCATGATGTTAAAAACATACAAGCCCAGCAGCATTCATCTAGTAAGAGCAGGGCATACTCCAAACCCATGTTTGCCTTCTGAGAGCACCGTGTCCTCTTAACCACAAGGGATGCAGCTTGGGATACACTCTTGCAAGGGAAGGAATAATTGAAAAGAAGTTTACGTGATAAAATCTGGTGATGCATTTTTTACAGGTGAAAAAGGATGGCTTGGGAATTCCAGGCTTGGGGTGTTGTTCAGATATGTGGCAGAAAGCTGCTAAAGACGGTGGACGCAGAAATGCAGGGACTGGGGATGAGGTTGGAGGCGTCTGAGTGTGGAAGAGAAGAGAAGTGGGTTATTCTGCCAAATGATGTAAGAGACGCAGGTAGAGCAGAGCATTTTCAGAAGCTCTAAGTATAGAAGATTAACAACAAACAGAGCAAGAGCAGCCCAGGGATAAAAGAGAACCCCCGGAGTAGAGGCTGATGAGCATGGAGTTGAGCCATCATGGTCACCGAGATCCTCGGCTAGAGCCCCAGTCCTTTTTATTGTATTTTAAGAGGGGGCCTCACCCAATTAGTCAGGTAGGACTTGAACTTTGAGAGTCCTGGGTCCTTCCATAGCTGGGATTACAGGCATGTTACACCGCACCCAGCAGCACTTTCTTTTTAAGCATTTCTAAATATTTCTCCAATTCTACATCATCTCCAAGGACATGTGAAGGTTGGCTTGGCTCCATAGTTTTCTGTTTTCCTGAAAAATTTGTCCTTTGTCTGTCATTGCATTGCTTATAACAGGAGAAAAAATTCAAAGTAAATATAGCCTGAAGTTAAAGAAATTCAGTTAGCCATAAAAATCAATAAAACAGTGTGAGGCTATTAAAATAGCTTTGATATAATTAATGATGTTAAAAAAGTCAATATGCTAAGTGAAAAAATATGTATAACTTGTATGTTGGCTCATAAAAGAAGAATATACTTATGAAAATTATATCATAGAATATTTTTAAAAATTTCATTTCCCTGACAAGAACATATGATCCCAAGCACCATGCTAAACAGCTCAGGGTAACGAGTCCTGTATTACATCAACATACCTTACTGTCCACGGAGTGGGTTGTAGTCAGGGTCTACCAAAGGGTTACAGATGACTCACTTTTTAAAAACTTTCAGTGCTCTTTGGGTGATTTGTAGAGTAAGCTTTATTTCAACACAAAGTTTGAATTTTCTCTTAAAAAACTTAAAAACGAAAAAATAATGCTGGCATATTTTGGAAAAGTTTTGCAGACTTTCTAATACAGACAGAATGGAAAAACCTTCTAATCAGGGGTCATTATCAATAAATGAGCTGGGTGCTTAATCGATTGATGTGGTTTGATTACATGTCACTAAAACAAAGCTATGTGGGTCATCTGTTTTATACCATTTTAGAGTTTGTGATAGATTTTCAAACAGAAAAGTTACAATTTACTTATATTTCACTGAAAATGCTAACATGAAACATTTCCTAATTATGGGGAATTCAATTAAATTAATTTGATAGTAAAACGAATAATACAAGAGCCAAAGCATGTCAAACCTAGAATTCAAACCATTCAAACTATTTCTTATGAAACCACTTGTCTACAAAAGGATTAGAAACATTGATTTTTCTTGATGTATGAAGCATTCAAGATGCTATTAAGGGAGTTGCCCTCTAACTCAGACAAGACTTTATAACAGGTCTCTAAAGTTCCTGTGAGTCAAGGGAAAGAATTTTCTATTTTCTTAATTGTATATGCAGAGTATCTAGCCAAAGGTACCAACTCAATTATTTTAGGAGGTTAAATAATTCATTGGTAAAGTGGAAATGGGATGCAGCTCGCTCTTTTCTTCTTTACATAAAATTAAATCCATATAGTATATATGTAGATGTATGTACATGTATACACACACACACACACACACACACACATGTATATCTGCAGAAAGTTGATCTTATAAGTCTTTTCAATATTATCTCAACTATTAACAAGGGATTAAAGTCAGCCTTGTCTCGAGTGTCAAATCCTAGATGCTGCCGTCCTACATAAATACGCATATGCATATATACATAATCTACTACCCACACATACTACACAATATGTTAGCAAAACTACTACTGTAATGGAGAAAGCCACAAATTTAAATATTTGTCAGGTGCAGAGAGCAGGTCCTGGTGGAGAACAGGGATAAGCAGGTCTCAAAATGACTTTTATCCTCAATGCTGTTTAAAGGTAGAGAAAAAGTAATCTGTCAACACATTAAAAATCTTCTCTGTCTGAAGATATGCAATTAATTGTATGATTATACATCATCAAGAAGATATTCTCTGGATGAATTTAAAAGATAAAGAGCAATAAGGAAGACTGGGATCAAAAAACCAGCCAAACTGAAAATTCAGGGGGTCTTTACGGGTTAGTATTAGCACATAAACGTATTTGTTCATCCATGCGGTAGTTTGGAGGCTGCTGTCAGGTGCCAGGTCTCTTATGGCACTTGATAAACAAACAGCCAGAGCTTATCTTAACTCAGCTTATCTAGTGAAAACCACGATTAAGATACTTTAATTAGTTTTAGTGCAGCACTACTAAATGCTCTGATGCCCTCCTGAGTTATGGAATCCTAGGCTGCAGTCACAGAGGGTTAGTACTGCTATAAATACGAGCACACTTGACGCTACACTACACTGCGGTGCTGTGAGCATAACCCAGATTGAATTGGGAACGAGATAGGATAAACTGGAGAAGTGTAATGGAGATAATCATAGATTTTAAGAAACTCAAAAATATCAATTGTAGTCGGAACAACTTATGAGCTAGTTTAGAAAATAAATGACTTAACAAGGATACAGTAGCTGCAAATATCAAAAGCACTGACATATGAAAATTAAATTTGTTCCTTTTTGCATTATGAAACTATTTATAAATGGATTTATACATGGATACAATGAAATGAAATTTAAAATCATATTTGAATCATAAGAGTTGCTAAAGATAGAGTGGATTGCTTCAGAAATTAGCAGCTGTATCCATGCAGAGATGAATAATCCATTTGGCGTAATCCACTGCTAAAGATATATTCAAGGATCTGATGGGAGTCTCAGCTAATTCTTTTCTTTTTACTTTCTCCATGATCTTAACATTGTTAAGAGACAAATGCTATTTGCATTACATTGACTTGTACTCAGTGTTCAACCTTGCCATGTTCCTTTTCTCAGTTCCCTATACAAGTATTGCCGACTGAGAGGTTCGGAACTAGGGTGTTCTCAGTCTGACATCTGGTTTGGCAAGGTCTTGCTCCTCTTGAAGGCACTGGGAATCTGCTCCAGAGCACTCTCTTAGCTTCTGCTATTTCCATGGCTTATAACAGCAAAGCTCTGACTTTCACTTGATTTTCTATCTGTGTTCAAATTTTCCTTTTGATAAGGAAAGGAAGTCATACTAGATTACAGGCCCACTTCAGTGTGAACTCACTAAAACTATTCAAATGTGCAACAACCATTTTTCCAAATAAGGACATATTCTGGAACTGAGGATAGGACTTCTGTTTTAAAGGGTTTTTTGTTTGTTTGTTTGTTTTTGTAACTATGTTCATTATGGAGACGATCCTGTTGTTTTCTCCTTGTTGTTGTTGAGTCCTTATTCAGTTTTGGTCAGGGTGAGTATGGAGTGGTCCTTGCTTTTATTTGCATGGAAGAGTTTGAGGAGTATTGGCATTAGATCTTCCCTGAAGTACTACTACGATTCTGTGAATTCATTGAATCTCGGGATTTTCTTGGTGGCAATTATTACTGCTTCTATTTCATTGCCTATTACAGGTCTTTTCAGGGATTTATATTTTCTTGTTCTGATTATGGTAATTCATACACGTTTAGAAGTTTACCCATTTCTTTAGAATCCCAAATTTATTGAAATATAAGCATTCAAAATAGTTTCTTACAATCTTTTGGAATGTGGAGGCGTCTTTTGAGATTTTGCTTTCTCGTTTCTATCTGTATCGATGTGGATTCTTTCTTTCCTTCTTTTGGTAAGTTTGGCCATGCATTTATCAATCCCATTTATCTTTTTAAAGAGCCAAATCTTTGTTGGTCATTTTTTGTTGTCTTTTAAGTCTCAAATTCACTAATTTTTACTCTTGTGTTTGTATTTTCTTTCCGCCTTCTACTTTTGTATTTGTTTTTCTAGGAACTTGAGATACACCACTAGGTTATTTATTTGGTATTGCTTTATTCGTTGAGTGTGCCTTCACATTTATGATCATCCCTGTCATAACTGCTTTCACTGTGTCCCTGAGGTTTTGGTTTGTTGGGCTTCCATTGTCATTTGATTTTAGAAACTGTGATTTTTTCCCCTCTGATTTCTTCTGTGACTCGTTGATTATTCAAGAGTGTACTACTCAATGTTTATGTGTTTTTGTAGTTGTTGTGGTAGTTTGGTGTTGGTTTCTACTTTCATTTTTGTGGGATCCAAAAGTATGCTGGGAACTACTTCAATACTTTTGCATTTATTTATTTATTGTCCCATTTTATTAATAGGTATATATGTGATACATAATGTTTACATTTAACTTCAGTATTCTGGCACATATATATCACATTAGTGTTACAAACCCTTTCCCCCTTTTTTTGACCTGCCCAATGCCCTCCTCCCACTATCCCCCCCAATTAGTTCTATGAAATGACTGTATTTTGGGTTTCTCATACTGAAACCATTCAATATTTAAACTTCTGCGTCTGACTAACTTCACCAAGCATGATTTTCTCAGGTTGCATCCATTTATCTGCAAAAGCCTCAGAATTATCTGTCTCTATAAATGAGTAGTACTCTATTGTATAGATATATCACAATTTTTGTATCCATTAGTCTGTTGATGGGTATTTTGGTGTCTATCATATTTTAGCTTTTGTGAGTTTTAGCTTTTGTGCTATGAACATAGGTATACATGTATGTCTTTTATGTGATGCTTTTAACTCTTTTGGGTAGATTTCCAGAAGAGGTATTTCTGGATCAAACGTGATGTTTATTTTGAGCGTTTTGAGGGATTTCTATACTGCCCTTTGTAGTGGTTGTACCAATTTATAACCCTACCAGCAGTGTAAGAGGGTTCCTTTTACCCCACAGCCTCAGCAACATTGATTGTTATTTGAGTTCTTGTATATATGTGATATGCCATTCTCTCTGGGGTTAGATGGTATCTTAGTGATGTTTTGACTTGCATTTCTCTAATGGCGAAGGGTATTGAACATTTTTTCATGTGTCTACTGGCCATTTGAACTTCTTCATCTTACAAATGCCTATTCATTTCTGCTGCCCATTTTTAATTGGGTCTTTGCATTTGAATGGTCTGTTTTTTTAGTTCCTTGTATATTCTAGTTATTAGCCTCCTACCTGATGTACAGGTCGTGAAAATTATTTCCCAATCTGTTAGCTCTCTCTTCACTGTGTTGATAATTTCCTTCACCAAGCAGAAACTTTTGAATTTGATATAATCCCATTTATTGTTTCTGGGAGTTATTGGTTTTGTATTAGGTATCTTATTCAGAAAGACCTTGCCTACACCTAAATGCTTTAGATTTTTGCCTAGTTTTTTTCCAGAAGGTTCAGTGTTTTGGTTTTGATATCTAGTCTTTGATCCACTTTGATTTTATTTTGGTGCATGGTGATAGGTGTGTGTCTAGATTCATTCTTCTGCAACTGGATATCCAATTTTCCCAGCACCACTGTTGAAGAGGCTATCCTTTTCCCACTGTATACTTTTGGCTCCTTTATCAAAAATCAGGTAGCAGAGGGTACTTGAGTTTGTCTCTGCATCCTCAATTCTGTGCCATTGGTCAACTTGTCTGGTGCTATGCTAGTACCATATAGTTTTTATAATTGTTGCTTTGTAATATAACTTTTCCCCCCATTTTGTTGATATGTATTAGTGCAAGATTTTAGTTTTACAATGAAGTTGAGGATTTTGTGCACATATATATCTTGTCAAGGTTATAATATAACTTGATGTCTGAAATTGTAGTACCACATGTTTTTGTCTTGTTACTCAGGATTGCTTTGGCTATTCTATGTCTCCTTTGATTTTATATAAATTTAAGGATTGTCTTTTCAAGTTCTGTTAAAACAGTTGTTGGTATTTTGATAGGAAATGCATTGAATCTATATATCAGTTTTGGTAGTATGATCATTTTGACTATATTAATCCTGCCTGTCCAAGAACGGGGATATCTTTTCATTTTCTGATGCCTTTTTCAATTTCTTTCTTGAGTATAATATAGTTTTTTTAAATGACCTTCATTTCCTTGGTTAGATTTACTCCTAGGTATTTAATATGAGCTATTGAGAATGAAATTATTGTTCTGAGCTCTTGCTCTGTGGGTTTATTGTTAGTGTAGAGGAAAGTTATCGATTTTTTAGTACTGATTTTGTACCCTGCAATTTGGATGAATTTGTTTACTACTTCTAAGAGTTTTGTGGTGGAGTTTTTGGGGTCTTCTATGTATATAATCTTACCATCTGTAAATAAGGATAGTTTAACTTCCTCCTATCCAATGCATATTCCTTTTATTTCACTGTCTTGCCTGATTGCTCTGGCAAAAGTTTCAAAGACTCTGTTGAATAGGAGTGATGAAAGTGAACAGCTTTGTTGTGTTCCTGATTTAAGGGGGGGGGGAGGGATGGTTTAAATTTATCCCCACTTACTAGAACATTTGCAGTAATTTTAGCACATATGGCTTCTATTAACGTGAGATATGGCCCATCTATATCTATTTCCTCAGGGTTCATAACATGAATCAATATTGAATTTTGTCAAAGGCCTTTTCTGCATCAATTGAGATGATCACGTGGCTTTTGTTCTTGCTTTTTTATTGATGTGGTGTATTACATTACTTGATTTATGTATGTTAAACCAATCTTGCATCCCAGGAATGAAGCCCACTTGATCATGGTATATTTTGCATTTATTTATGCATGCATTATTGCTTATGATATGGTACATTCTGGAATATAGTTCCGTGTGCTGCTGTGAAAGGTGTGTATTCTGTTGTTGGATAAAACGCTCTCAGACATCAGTTAAGTTTATTTTTTGTTGAGTTATTTTTGGTCTGGTTGATCTGTCTATTTGTAAGAGTAGGGTATTGATGTCCCCTGATGTGACTGTATTTGAACCTACCTGTCCTTTTATATCCAATAGTTTTTTATTTTATGAAATTGGGTGTGCCAATATTTAGTATACCCAAATATTTAAAATTGTTATACAGTAGTGGATTTTCCTAGTGAATTTTATTTCCTAGCAAATTTTTCCATCTATAAATATGTTGTGGCCATCTTTGTCTTTTCTCATTAGTTTTGGCTTAAAATTTGCTGTATTTGAGTATAAGATAGCTCTTCCTGCTTGCTTTTGCACTCCAGGTGCATGCGTCATTGTTTTCTAGTTTTTCACTCTCAATCTATATGCTTCTTTATGGATGAACTGTGTCTCTT
The DNA here is from genome assembly GCA_004027205.1 of Ctenodactylus gundi. Lineage (NCBI taxonomy): Eukaryota > Metazoa > Chordata > Mammalia > Rodentia > Ctenodactylidae > Ctenodactylus > Ctenodactylus gundi. Next base: position 113,576 of record PVKB01004206.1, on the reverse strand, counting down.
ACAGGCAACGTGTTCTTAGGTTTTATGTTTTGATTCAATCTATCAGTCTGTATCTTTTGGTTGTAGAGTTAAGACCATTACCACTGAAAGTTATTATTGTATGTTATTGTGGTTTGAATTAGGGGTGTCCCCCAAATGTCTCATGTATTTGGATGATATGGATTGTCTACAGAACCCTGATTTGGAGGGATGCATTGTAGGCATGTAGATTACAGGTGTGTAGTGGATGCTTACCACACCTTCCACACCGGGAAGGTGGAACACTGAGGCTGGACAAGGGTCAGATCACTGGCACAGGCCTGGAAGGATGTATAAGCTGCTTCCTGACTTGCTTATGAGACGAGACTCAACTTGCCTTGATGTGGCTTCCTGTTAGCAATGTCATGTGGAGCTGTCCCCACCTCTGCCTCGGTCATGTACTTCCACTCTTGCTAGCCTCTGCTGAGTGGACTGTGACCATCTGAATGCAAGATTTTCCTCTCCCAAATTGTGCATGTCAGGTATTGAGTCACAGTACCTATAACAAATATTTTTTGAACCTTATGTTGACAGAATTCACCACTGATTCTTGTACTTTTTCCCTTTGTTTAACCAGACACTCAGGTAGATGTATACTTTTCTTTAGGCTCATTGTTGCTGATAGTCTCCCTGTCCTAGATTCCCTTAAATATTGTCTCAGTGACTTTTTGCGAGAGAATACCCAATATCCACAATTTGAGGGAGGAAAGATTTAATTTTAGCTCACAGTTTCATAAGTTTTCAGTCCATTCATAGGTGACTGGAAATGGTGGAACATGTGGTGGTGGTGTAGCTAGAGAAAAGCAGTTCCCCGCATGGGAGATGGAAAGCTAAGTCTGGGAGGAAGAGGCTGAGCTAGCACATAGCGTTCCAGGTCATGTTCCAGTGATCTGACCCTTCTGGTTCAAGCCTCAGTGTTTCAACCCTTCTGGGTTAAGGGAAAGTGATCTACTCTTTCCAGGTTATATGCCCAGTAACTTACTACACTACCACAATCTACCACACACCTACTCTTCCCACACACTCCTCCTGACTAGACCCTACTTCTTGGCAACCCATAGAATCCATAGGTAATCCACAACATCCAAATACATGAGGTTTTGGTAGAGGGGACATTCCAGGAGTATTTTCTGCAATGCTGGCTTAGTAGTTGTGAATTTATTTAGGATTTTATTGTCATGGAAAGTTTTTACTTTTCTCTCATGTTTGAAAGAGATAATTTGGCAGAGTACAGAAGTCTGATTTGACAATTGCTTTATTTTAGGACTTAAAATATTTTGCTTCAGGTTGTTCGGGCCTTTAAGATCTGTGTTGGGAAATTCACTGTTACTCGGATAGGCTTACCTTAGTAGGATACTTGCTATTTTCTGTAACAGCTTTTAAATTAGTCTTTGTATTAAATTTCTGGAATTTTCATTATGATGTGTCATGAAGAGGTTCTGTTCTGGTCAGGGCTCTTTGGGGCTCTGAATATGTCTTATACTTGAATATTGAGTTCTTTGACTAAATTTAGAAAATGTTATGCTATAACAGTGAATAAATTTTTCATACCTTTTGATTTGCCTTCTTTCTTTTATTTTTAAAATTACGAGAATTCCTTTTTGCACCTTCTAGGAGCCGTTAGATAAGCGTCTGTGGTGTACTTTTGTTTCTGGAATATCACTGAGTACATGGTCTACTACATCAATCTTGGCCTTCATATTCTGAAGCCGCGTCCTCACAAGGGTCAAGCCTGCTACTCATGCTTTCAACTGAATTTTTCATATCCTGGATTTCTGTTTGATTTATTTTCATAATTTTTAATTCTTCATCTAAATGATTATTTTTATCCTGTATTTGTTTGTTTACATCAACCAGTTTACTGTTTGCATCGTTTCAGCTCATTGACTATTTTATTAAATCTATCATCTGTTTATTAAAATCCTCTAACTAAATATCTTATGTATTTGCACTGAAGTGCCCATGAGATCAGCTTTGAGGGAGTTAGATTTTCAGAGGTGTAGTGCTACCGTGTTTTCTCATGTTTCTGCTATTTTCTGATACTTTGAAGATCTGCTAGGGCAGAAAACCTGCCCTTCTTAGGCTATGCCTCTGAGTGTGGTTATACCTTGATGTTTACACCTCTCTTCAACCCACTTGTCATAACAGCCAGGGTCTGCTTAGTGTCTAAGCTTCTTCTGGGGACTTTATCTCTGGACCACTCACAAAGAAGAAACAAACCACAGTAACGTTAATGACAAACACAAACTGTATATCGACATACCAGAGAACACAATTAAAAGCTAAAACTACACTATTGTGCTATGGTTCGGAACTGGAATGTCCCCCAGAAGCCTCATGTATTTGGATGTTACTGATTACCTATGAATTTCATGTGCCGTCAGAATGTGGGGCCTGGTTGGAAAGGACAGATTATCAAGAGTGTGGCAGACCAGGACGGTATGATACGGAAGGTCGTCCTCTTGCCTAGCTTCTCCCAAAAGCCTTGTCATTTCTCTTGTGATGCCCCAAGCAGACATTCTCCGCCAGACCCTTCTGATCATTTCTACATGCACACGAATGGAATGAGACCACCTGAAACTGTGCACTAAATAAAACTTTCTTCCCTCAGGTATTATGTTCCAGCAATGAGGAAATAAGACACATCTTTAACAATAAAAATGTATCTACCAGAATAGGCCCAAAGACCACTCCAATATTGGCGTACAGTAAAAAAAAAAAATCTGCTAAAATTAGTAACTATACTACCATTAACTCAGGAAATCAGTAATAATGTCATGAAGTAAATTAAATATGCAAAATTAATAAAGCTTAATAGTAATGATAATAAAAATGAAGAACAATGGATAAATTAAAATTTGAGAAAGAAAAAAGAGGAGGAGGGAAAAAGTAATAAAAATCTAAAAAATAAAAGGAAATAAATAGAATTAGGTAAATGTAACAGAAAAAAGAAAGTAAAAAGAAAGGAATAAAAGAGCAAAAATTGTGAGGAAAACAAACAACAATCCCCCCAAAAAACCAAAGAAAATGAGAAATGAATAAAAATTTCTCTGCTGTTATGGTTTGGATCTAGACAATCCCCAAAACTGCAGGTATTTGGAAAGCAATTGGATCTGGGGATTAACTTTATTAAGCGGGCTAACCCATGGATGGCTTTATGTGCTGTTGGAAGGTGGGGCCTCACTGAGGTGATGGGTCACAGGCGGCATCAGACAAGGGTATCCCTTCCTTGCTAGCTTCACCCTCACCTCCTCTGCTCTCTGGCAGTGACTGGATGAGCAGCTAGGCCTTCCTTCATGCCTTTCTGCCATTGCTGGCTGACCACGAATCAGCTGAGACCTCTGAACTATGAGCTAAAATAAATCTTTCCTTTAAGTTGTAGGTGTCAAGTATTGTGTCCAAGCAATAAGAAAGTGACTAAGACATCTGAGTTAAGTCGTTTGGATGAGGAGTCTCTTTCCAGGTCTGTTAGTATAGGAATCCCCTAGATGTGTGGGAGAAATAGTGAGTCAAAACGGTGACTTTTTACTTCCACACTGGGTTTTGTTGTGTGAATGTTGAGTCACGGCTTGCCTTTTGCACTGGGCAGGTCAATCAGTGGTGTGTCGTGCTGCAGGGGCAGTATTCACTCCGGCAGTGTTGAGTGTGTGTGTCGTTTAGTGGCCTGAGGCAAGCAACCTCTGACTAGCTTCCCGCTTGCAGGCTCATGTGTGCCATACTTACTCCAGTAGCTTCTCTGCCCATGCCCTAGGAGGTGGCCAAGAACTGAGCCAAGGCATGTACCTGATCACATTTGTGCATGGCAAAGACAACAGACCATGGGATCCTATGCTGAAGTTGGCAGTGAGGTGAGTGCTCGTTAATCCTTACACTATCAGAACCTGCCCTCTCAAAAAAAGAAAAAAATCCGCGCGTGTGAGCTGCCTCATTTTTCTCCACAGTGTGCAGGATCAGCCTGAGCCAATAACTGCTTAAATTACTCAGGGGGTGGGTGACTAACCCTCGTCCTCTGGGCAACAGTCTCTAATGAACAACTCTCTGCCAGGCACTGTGGTACGGTGACCCCAGAAACCCTGAAACAAGGTGGTTCTGTGACTTATGATTCCCAGAATAGCTCAGTCTTAAACAAGGAACACTTCTTAAAACGCCTCCTGATCATGTCACTCCCAAATATGGTGGCACCACTGTGTATTTATTCTCAAACGTTGGCCTGCCGTACAGAAGGAGTCATGTTCAGAGTAAAACCGCACACTGTATTTGTAGCTTACAACACCCATAGGCTTCTCCTGGAGTACGCGTTGTCCACCCTTCCTTCATCCTCGTGCTTCCAGCCCTCTCCCAATTTTCCTTCTCCTGGTAGAGTCAGGTGTCCTCCCCCCCACCCCACCCCTCCAGGGCTGGGTTAACGTTCCAGACTGTTTATTCTTTTTTCTCGGCTTTGTCATCAGTTTAGCCAGTTTCTCTGTACTTTCTAGGTTTCCTGATTCCCCAAATTCTTTCTATTCCTTTAGTTGTCTTCCAGATGCTGTACTTCCTGACCCTGGAGAGGCTGATTTGCTGCCAGCTTCCCCTCCACCATCTTTGCCTCTTTGATGGTCCTCTTCAATTAGAAACTACGCAATTCATGGACTCCACCAATGAAATCTCCCTTGGATCTTCTCTTCCTACCTGCACAGTGCTTCTACCTTAGCTCAGATCTGAGACTCTTCTTCCCGTGTCTCACCTCTGGCTAAAGCCTTGTTTTGTCTTCTAGAACACTTTGTGTACTTCTCCAGTCTAATCCACCTAAAGCAGATTACTTTCCCCATATTTGTTTCCATTTTGCCATGCAAAGGCTGTATTTTTGCCTTGGAATAATCTCCTATGATTTTTACCATTTTTCCTCCCATTACTAAGAAATTAAATTCCACTCCTTAGTCCAATCCCATGCTTCAGATAATACTCCTTTACACATAGGGAAGTTTGTCTATGAGAACCTGCACGGTGGCTGTTGTAACTGCTGTCAGTTTAGTGTTCATTTACTAAACTGACTCATAGCTGACAATTGTGTCTCTAGGGCTAGATGGGCCAAGACAAGCTCTTCTGTTGTTAGTGGGGTTTTTGTCTTTTATTTTTCTAGCATTCAACTCAAGACTAAAGCTCTCAATTAACTTCCTAAGACCTGAAACCAACGGATATTATTTCTTATGAAACTCATAAAAAACCTTTTAGTAAAATCTGATAGTAGAAATGTAAATAATGAGTAAACACAATAACTCTGACACTTGGATGGCTACATGCCACACTTTGACAGGAATGGCTGCCCAATAAAGTCAGGAGGAAATTTTCTCTGCCCCTCTGGCCCATGGTAGGAGTCTTCTCCTACTCCCATGGACCAGGTAGCAAGCCCTGTCTAGCCTGTGGATGTCTGATGATTCTGAGTAACAGTGGAGGTCACAGAGGTATTCGGTGGAGGTAAATGGAGTGCAAAGGTCTTTAAACTTCAGTACAGACACAGAACTGTAGAAAGATTTTAGCCGGTGTTAACTCTTTTTCTTAGCCATAATGCAATATACTTCCTTTCATGCTAACACAAACTTACTTAAAACAGTGTTTCCCATACGTCTTATTATTTAAATAAGAAGAAATTTACAGTTAAGGTGCTGGGTTCAAGTTTCTGACTTAATACAGTAATGTGAAATTTATTTTAAAGTCTATCAGAATTGTACCTGCAACGAGTCCTAATGAAGTATGGTGGCTAGCTAAACCATTTCTTTCTGAGTAGTTTGCTCTCCTCAAAAAAACCCAGTCCATCCCTAGGTATTAATACATCCATGCTGCAAGCCATGTATCCATCCAGTCTACTTTAGCCCACTACTAAGACGATGAGAACTTTATGCAGGAGCACCCTTTAAAAAAAGGAATGAGAGGAGAAAGCAGAGAAAGCAGTGCAAACCACAGTCTCAAATGTTTTTAAGCCATATGGCAACATCTATGATTCTAGAATTACCAGGGCTGAGGCTCTTCTCTTACTAAATGGGACGTGAGCTCAGACTGGCCCGAAAGCAGAGGGTGGCTGTTGAACCTGGTGAGAGACACTGGATTTGCTGCCTTATTGGTGACCCTTCCAGCCCTTCCAGGCTATTGCTCAAGGGAATTCCACACAGCAGCTGTACTTCTGTTTGTGAATCATATCGTCATAGTAACAGCTGGGATCCTGTACCTGAGAGAAGAGGAACTGATAAGATATTAGCTTGTGTCTACACTTACTCCTTTTCAAAGTTACGTTTCCAAGCAGGGGGTGGGGGTGAGAAGCACAGTGGTATATGACACAGAGGCAATCCTCATTTCTCCAGTGGGAAAATCAGGTGTTGTAGCTGAATATATCCCATTTTTGGGGCACAGGAAAAACGACTATGTTTCCAAAATTGCTGACCCACCAAGACTTGTAAAAATAAGATCAATTCTGATTTCTCTGTCTTCTTTATTTTCTCCCTGATACAAATGTTTTCTATGAACAAATGATTTCTTTAAACTATTTTTCCTTTTTCCATGATCTTTCTTATGCCTGCCTGAATTTTTTTTCAAACCGCCTCAAATTTCCCTTTTGTTCAAGGAAGTTTGAGGTCCACTGGTCCTTGGACCCACATCAAACCCAACTTCCCTTTTGATGCCCATCCAGACTACTCCAAGTTCCAGGTATTTCACCTTCCACAGAAACTGCTACAGTTACAGCTTACATCAGTTCCTTGGCACAGAATCTTGGATTTTTTTTTTTTTTTTGGTTTATTTCATATCACTACCTTCTTTTATTTCTATGAGCACCTTCCCTCTTCTTTCGCTTTCTTAAATGGTGGTATGTCTTAATGTCCCTGTTAGAGATGGAATCTAAGTCAGATCTCAGTGGACCATTCATTTAATTAGGGGTCAAAAGAATATCTGATTGAAGGAAAGGGGCCAAAAGCACCAAAGCAACAATAAACAATCATTGTACCAGTGGCAGCCACAGGGGGGCTTTGCCCAGCAGTACTGAGGCCTGTGACGCTCAAGCTCTGACGCCACCTACCAGGTTGAGAACAAGCCAAAGCTTAGGAAATGTCATCAGTTTCCCAATTGCTCTTAGACCTGGTGAGCCAAGTATTTGTGCCAGGTAAACTTTGGTGTCACTTTTGGAATACAGTGTCTTAACTCCTCTTGGTATCAAATCTAGTAGGAGCATTGCAGCAATCTGAAAAATTTCAAGTAAGCTATAGAAATCACTAGGACCCGGGACTCAAACTATGATGAAAGATTGGCTGCTTAGCCCAATTCTTCACAAGGGTGAGGACTTCTCCATGATTACCCAGGACCTTAGGGAACAAGTCAGACACATGGGTAAGTTGAAACTTCCCACTGGCGGAGGACATGCTTTCTCAGAACACATTTCCCAGTGATGCTTTGTGTCTGAGTGTAAGTGAATGTGAAGCACCACCTAAAAAAAACTGCATGTTTATTATGCTTCTGCTCCTGGGAGATGGCTACCAGCAAGATATATTGCCTAGCTTCTAATAAAAGCACAAAGAATTGATTTTGCTTTTAAAGAAAGCTTCTCATAATGGGCATCTGATAGCCACAATCCATAAAAATAAAACACAGCTTTATTATTCTAAAAGACAGGTCAAATTAAGAATAAACTTTTAAATATTTTACTATTAAACATCTTCAGCTTCTTTTAACATTCACCAATTTGACATAGTTGTTACTTCCTGGAGTCGGAGACTTTTGAGACTAGGAGTCCCTGAGATACTGACATCCTGCAGGCATCAAGGAAGCTTAGCATTTTCCCTTCCACATGAGAATTGTCGTGCTGATGTTGGTTAGTACTATCATTGCTTTTAGATTTAAGGAATCATACATGGCTCTTTGTCCATGTCATGATTCCCTTTGTCTTCAGAGCCTGTTCCACAGCTATGACAAGAACATGGCTGTTCTCACCTCATCTTAACATTGTAAGATAAAAAAAATTGCTCCTTCCAATTAGAAGAGTAGGTAGTTGAAAAAGCAAATGGTTTCTGGTGACACTTCTGAGATCCTAGAAGTCACCAGACCTGCTTGTTGCCCATTCCAAAGAAAATGGCATTTTATTCATCGTTGACTGACCTTTATCCACAATCCCTGGATATCTCTATAATGATTCGGGCATGGCAGGGAACCAATGAGCAATATTTCTGGAGCATAGTCAAATGTGCAAACTTTTTTTACTACACCCAAATGCAGGTATGTGGTACGGTCTTCAAAAAGACGGGTTTCAGTGAATGCTTCCATGATGAACCTCAGATTTCTCAATAAAACAATGTAACAGATACTGTTATCATTGTTATTATTATTAAGGAATAATCAAAAAAAGTTTCTGTCAAGAGAAAAAGAGCTCCTAAAAGCATGAGGCAGCTGTAGTGGGATATAATTCAACCCAGATTGTGTTATTTCCGTCAGAAAATCTATGGAGATTTATCACTGTTTCAGGTTGTATAGACTTGTTCTCAGTTATTCCACCAGAATTTCAGCCCCGTGAGGGTAGGGGCCATGTCCTTGCTGTCCTTCTGAGACTGGCCTGGGCTTGGCTTAATGGAGAAATTTAGCAACGGTATTGTTGCGAAAGGCAACAGTCTGCGTCTCTGTGGGGAAAACACTTATTAATGATTTATGCACAGACATGTTTCTCCTTTACTGCTATGTCCAGATAGCAGAGACTGGCTGTCTGTAAGTGATCTGTGCTGTCTACCAAGTTATTGGTTGCAATGTCTTGCTACGTCTTACTAATTTGAAACCTATTTTTGGTAAAGAATATTTTCTTCCTGATATATTTTCTATTCAACTCAGAATCTTCTGCAATTCACGAGATGCTAGCAGTTATTAAAGGCCTCAAGCACTTTGTCCTTTATTTTTACGCTGGAACGCGTGGGTTTTAACATAGATAAAATAATACAGTGGGAAATAAAATGGCTCCAGTGACATAAGAGGGGGATGATTCAAACCTAACATGATTGCTATGACTCTGAGATTTTCTTAGGTCCAAACATGAACACGTAGACCCATTCCATAATTACGGTTCACACTAAGAATTCTCTATTGAGCAATTCTCCCATGTGAACCAAAGAACCAAGGGAGAGTTGCACGTAGGACATCATTCTTCTCAAAGGAGGGTCAGATGCATGCCATGCACTGTGTTCTGGTCTGCATCTGGAGTGTTCCCAAAAGCCTCATGTATTTGGAAGGTGGCTGTATTGTGGAAGTTCCTTGGATGGTATGGATTAAGCTATGGATTTCAGGTGCTTCTAAGAGGTGGGGCCTGGTCGGGAGGGGAGGATTACTGAGAGTGTGGTGGATCCCTGAGCGTGGGCCTTCATAAGTAATGTTTTGCCCAGATTTCTCCCCAGTTTCCCCTCATTCCTCTTGTGATGCCCTGAGCAGCCGCTCTCTGCCCTTCTACCTGTGCCAGTCAGCCATGAACAGACTGAGACCTCTGACTTGTGAGCTAAACTAAACAATTCCTGCATTAAGTTATGGTGTCAGGAACTGTGTTCCAGCAATGAGAAGATGACTAAGAAAAACTGCTTTCCTGAAAACAATCTTGCCATTTTTTTTAACAAAAAAGTTATCCTGTGATGGAAGAGTTACTATATTTGTGCGTGTGTGTATATGTGTGTGTGTGTGAGAGAGTGTATGTGGTGTAAAGAGAATTGTGACTTGTTAGAGTGTCATACAAACAAAACACCAAAACTTAAAGCAGGAGGAAATCTTCTCTTTCTGAAGCATATTAAATATCAAGTATTGGTTCTTCAAAAGTCATCTGTACAATAAACTTCAAAACCACTTGTATAGTCCTATCTCTATAAATTCTTAGGATTTCATGTATAATTTTGTCAAAACATAACCCATCTTCTGAAAAAAATATTCATTGTTTTTTCAATAATCTTCAGATTTCCATGAAGATGTAACTAGAAAAGATTTGGGATCACTGTTTCACTAGAATATACTAATAGCTCTTATCAGACTTGCTCTTTGATGACAGGAAAATAAATAAATCTTTCAATAAGTAAGTTTATAAAAGAGCGTGAGTGCTGCCAAACAGTTGGTAACGCCTACCAACATATTTGTTATTCATTGAAGAAGGTTCATTTAAGAATACAGACAGGGTTGTGGCATATCTCAGAGTTTGCCTACTATGCACAAGGCCATGGGTTCAAGTCCCGACTACCAAATAAAAATTAGCTGAGCAAGGTGGCATACACCTATAATTCCAGCACTTGGGAAGCCTAGGCAGGAAGATTGCCACGAGTTTGCAGCCAGGTTGTGCTACACAATGAGCTTGGGACCAGCATAGACTACAGAGCAAGATCCTGTTTCAAAAAGTACAAAATATTCCTTAGAAGGTTGGGCCGCCATCTTCTAAATGTGGACCAATGATCATGTGGCATCCTTATTTTACTACAACAAAGAAATGCAACCATATAATGATTTTTGGAAGGTTGCATTGAGCAATGGACTATGGACGACATGGATGTGTTTGGCTTCCGCTATTTGTCCTTCCTTAACCTTCGTGTCTTTATTCATAAAATGATACTGCTAATATAAAATTAGTGAATATTAAGATAATAAATATAAAGCACTCGGAACACTGTAGGTGCTGATTGAAAAGTAACTCTTCTGTTTCATAAATTATTGTATCAAATAAACAAAAACCACACAAATTTTTTTATGTAATGCACTATAACTTGTGTACAAAGCTGAGAGCCTCACTTATTTCCTCAGAGTTATCATCAAAAGCTTAGAACTGATGCAGTCACTGTCGAAAATAACCTTCTATGACTGTGGAAAGGTTTGGTACCACCACAGTTCAGTATGATCGCCACTAGTCACTGTGATACTTGAGACCTGTCTACTGTAATGGGGAAAGGGATCTTAATTTTAATTTTATTTTGACTAATCAAAATTAAACTTTGAATAGTCACTACTCTACTGGACAGTGTACCTGCAGAGAACATCAAGCATTGCCCGGGAGGAGCAAAGTCAGCCTTCCTAGCTACAGGTGAGTAATGGCCTGTGGTGCACGACTGGGCAGTGTATCTTACTAAATGTCTTACTGTAATCACGTTAGAAATTAAAGTTCTTTTCCTCTTTTATTTCTTATTCTTTTGTTTTTTGAGACCAAGTTTTGCTATTTGGCCCATGTTGGCCTTGTACCATGATCCTCTTGTATTAGTCTCGCTAGTGATGGGATTACAGGGATACACCACTATCAGCAGATTTAAAGTTATTTTCTTAATGAATTTATTATTTGATTTCTTTTTTCCCCATTTTTATTAGTACACACACACACACACATACACACACACACACAAACATGTATATATATGTACACACCATGTATACACACACACACACACACACATATATATGATACACAATGGTTACATTAAGCTCGAGTGTTCTGTGCATGTACATATCATGTTAACATTACAATCCCTTGCCTCCCCCCTTTTGGCCTTCCTGCTCCCTCCCTTATGCCCCTTGACTCCCATTATCACAGTCATTTAGTTCTATAAAATGCCTGTATTTTGGTTTTCTCATATTAGAAAGACCATGTAATATTTAACCTTATGAGTTTGACTCACTTCACTAAGCATGATGGTCTCAAGTTGCCTCCCTTTACTACCAAAGCTCAAAGTTATCTGACTTTATGAAAAAGTAGCACTCCATTGAGTACATATATCACAATTTTTGTGTCCATTGGTCCATTAGATAAAAACACAGTAATCTTATTTGAGTTAAAGGGCCAAATCATTTTATATAATTGGCTAAAGCCAGGCTGATAAAAATTACCTTACCCACCACATAATGATCATATTTATGCAGTAGAACTTGAACTCCATTTTATCTTTTGTTTAGAAGGTATGCACATTAAATATAAATGTGTGTTCATGTGAATATCTACAAGGCACGAATATCTATGGGAGCTGTGGTTGAAACAGATTATTAAGTCTAGAAGGAGGACCATAAACTGTAGGGGTGGGCAGTCAAGTGCAGACAACTGTGGACGTACAGGAAGAGGAACCAGGAAAAAAGAGTTATCAAGATCCAAAGCAAGAGCTTAGAAAACCCTCAAGCAAAAACTAGGAAAAAACCAAACCAAAACAAAACAAGAATGGACGAATGGGACAGCAGAGGGCAAAGGGGGCTGAAGCTAGACATGTCACAGTCAGAACATTCTCGAGAGGCAGGAGAGAGAGAACCTTGCATGCACACGGTACGTAACGTGCGCATTGTACAGCCGGCTCTGTGACCAAGCCACGAGCAGGCGGCGCTCGCCCAGAACTCTGCTCTGTGCATTTTGACGATGCCATTTGAGCTCTTTCTTACATGCCTGGTGGCTGCTTCCGATTCTTCTTTCCAAATGATTTTAAAAAATTTCTGGCCTCTTGCCGTGGTTAAGGGAAGTGGTATACTACTCCACTCCACAGGGCGCCCTTTGTACTGTAGTTGTCATGAATTTGTCATAAGTTCGTTACAATGACTTTCTGGCTGATGACCACAAAGGTGCTCTCCTGACCACACAAGGCACCATATGGCCCGGAAGCCTGCACTTCCTCCCCGAGGAGGGCCTTCTTCCCTGCGTGCTGGCCACTACGGCCCTACTTAGCTCTCACTTCCAACGCAGCTACTGAAGACCTTACCCAGGATGTCAGCTGCTACCCATGTGTCACTTGATGACTCCTAAGTTGGTGTATCTACGACCCAGATCTTTCTCCCAAGCCAAGACTCACATCCTGCCACGTTTTCTGCTGCCATGCTCAGACGTTCAGTCGTGTCACCAACAGAACATACTACACAAGGGGGTTGATCTCTGAACCTGAGAAGTGCCGCCATTGTCCACCTGGCCACTTGAGTCACAACCATGTGCGCTGCTTCCCCCTTTCCAGCTCTTTCACTGCTCACATAGGCTTCACCTGCAAGTCCTGGAAATTCTGCCTTGCTAAACTGGTTTTCGTGTGTTCCCGCCATGCTTCTGGGACAGATGTTTGGAACCTGCCAGCGTCCTCTCACCATTGGTTATCTTCCGTGTGCGTGCTGCCTGTCCTGTGTCCACACGGCGGCCGGGGACCTTCCCAGTGCGTGCACAGCAGCATGCCCCTCTCCTGCAGAAGCTCTGTGGCTCCTCTCCTCTTTCTTTCTTTCTTTCTTTCTTTCTTTCTTTCTTTCTTTCCTTCCTTCCTTCCTTCCTTCCTCCTCCTCCTCCTCCTCCTCCTCCTCCTCCTCCTCCTCCTTCTTCTTCTTCTTCTTCTTTGGTACAGGGACTGAATCCAGGGCCTTCACACCGATTCTACACCTCCAGGTCATTTTTGTTATTTTGAGACAGGGTCTCACTAAGTCTCTACGTAGCCCAGGCATAACAGGCATGCACCACCACACCCGGCTCCAACTCCTCCTTAACGCCATTCAGGATAAAGTTTGAATTCCTAATTGTGGCATATGATACCGACCACTTCTCCTGCCACGTGCTGTGCTTCAGGCATGTGCGGCATCTTGGGTTTCCTTAACAGGTGGACTCTACCACAAGGACGAGGTCAATGGCCTTTACCTTACAGCAGCCTGTACCAGCGGACACTGTAATACTTTCCAAATGTGTCTTCCCCTTTACACTTTAAGCACCTTGGGAATAGCGATATGATTTTATCTCGTTATCTCTACCATCTGTTTCACACTTGCCACTCAGAATAAAGGTTTGACAAGTAGACAGATGAACACATAGGTCAAAGAGAAAGAAAAGGGAGAGGTGAACAAGAAAACACCACCGCCACACTTGCCACACTTCCACGAGAGATGAGCGTGTAAGGAGGTGCAGCCGCGAGTCAGAGTGAGGGGACACAACAAGGAGCGCGTCTTCACATGCGACCCGCCAGGCCTGCTCTTCTTGCCCTGGGGGCAGATGTGTAAAAAATCAACCAAAGTGAAAGAACACCTGAAAATATTGATACTTTTAAAGACCTTTCTCCTCCTGACTAAGCTCTGGACGTCCTCCTAAACATTAGGAGGATGGCACTGCCACACGGAGGATAGCGGACGGCACACAAACACAAGGCCTTTACAGAGATATTTAAAAACAGCAACCATAAAACAAAACCTTTCAAACTTATTTTTTGTCTTTTGTTATTTCTTCACTCTTTACAGAGTTTATTTTGAAAATCACAGCTGTATAGCTGTATAGAGGTTGGCATGTTCCATCTGTTTGAAATCTAATAATCCTTCCTCATCCAGAGGGAACACATCCCAAGACTGCCCAAAGGGGATGCCCAAAGCTGCAGACATCACCAAACCCTATATAAACACAAGCATTGAAAAACAAAATCTTTTAAAAAGCTTAGTTTTTAAGAGTACAATGTAGGCTTTGCTTCACTTGTATCTTCCCCTATAGTGTCAGACATTCAGGAGGAGCTTAATAAATACTTGGGAAAATTACTTAACCTTCCTAAGTCTCAGTTTGTTCATCAATGAAGTGGCTCCAATGTCCATCTCAAAGTTGTTGAGGGATGGAGGAAGAGCTCAGTGGTTAAGGCGCTTGCCTAGCAAGCTCAAGGCTCTAAGTTTGATTCCCCAGCACCACGTAAGATGGACGTGGTGGTGCATGCCTGTAATCCCAGCACTTGGGAGGCTGAAGCAGGAGGATCTCCACGAGTCCAAGGCTAGCCTGGGCTCCATAGTGAGTTCAGGGCCAGCCTGGGCTACAGATTGGGACCCTGTCTTCAAAAAGAAAAAAAAATGATAAAAATTGGTGGAAGATTAACCGAGCTAGAGCTTGTACTGTGCCTGAAAAAATGGTAATGTTTCAAAAAGAGGTTGTCCCCATTATTATATAATAATAGTATATTATCTAATGGTATAATTAATATAAGACTTATATGACCTATAATAATAATTAGAGGTTATGGTTGAGGACTTTTAATTTTCAACGCATTCTTAAAAATATGGCGATGCACCTTAACATTTCAGTTTAAAAAATGGAGTTGAGGTCACATAAAGTACAATGTCAGACTCAGAGATACATTGAAACCTAAATAAACAGGGCCAGTCAATTACAAGAAATGACTCCAGTAAGCACTAAGCTGAGGAAAAAAGAAAAAAAGAATTCTTGCCCTCAGATGACTCTCACCCTCCTAACAGCCTGACACTAGAATTGAGGGCCCAGATCCCACTTGAGGCCAGCGGAACACATTGCTGTAGGTGAACATTCTGCCTGCCAGCTTTGCATCAACCTCAGGTACAGCTATAACTCCAGGTAGAGATGTCGAACCACTCTCACAGACTCTTCGAAGTCCCAGAATCTACTTTGTTTTTCTACTTCTAAGCAGATTTTAAAATAAACAGCTTAAAAGAGGCCTTTTAAGCAAAGGGTTTCCTTCGGACCTTCCTCGTTTTTTGCGGATGCTTTTCAAGAGCCTTCTCCATCGTCCCTGCTCCTGTCTGAGCTCATTCTTCTGTTCTGTCCTCAGCAGAAACACAGAAGAGTCGGTTACAGCTGTTCCGAATGCGTCTCCCTGTTCTGTTTTGTCCTTCATGTGCCAAATAGTTGTGTACAGAAAATTTCTCTGCTGCTACCTGCATTCCACATGTTCGCCTTGGTTTCCATTGTAAGGGTACTTGAGCAGGCAGGGTTCAGTTTCTGTAATATGCAGGGTGGGAGTTCATAAGCCCCAGGAGGGACACTAGCTACCATCCACTTATTAGGAAACTGAAAGTGGCTGTTGGTGGAGGAGATAGCATCATGCACCCAATTGCCTAATTATAGCATATCGTGTGGGATTTGCTCAACTAGGACAAGCTGATTTCCAGGATAAAGTGCAAGAAGGACTGGGTCAGACAATGGAATGAAGTCTCTAATGCCACAGTGTTTTGAAGAAAAGATTTTGTGAATAGAAGTAAAGAACAAACATACATAGCTATTTTTCTTTCTTTTCCAAAAATGATCAAACATAGGCAACATCCAGGTGTTCTGGAAGCCAGCGGAGCTTGTGAGTGTGACCAAGATTCCACTTAGACTTTGCCATACCTTGTAGAAACCATTTCAAGAGAGTTCCCATATTTCACTTATGTAACCCTCTTTTTCTTTCTAGTCTGAAGACTCAGTGTACTAGAGAACCCAACTCCACTTTTTGATAGAGATATCTCTTAGGCCTTGCCTGTCTGTATTCTCTTCCTTCCATGTATCAGTACAGCAGTAAGTCCAACTTGACCACAACCTTCACCCCCACCCCCACAACCCACCCAGAACAACTCTCCCTCCCTCCTTTCACAGCTCTCTGAGGACATCCTAGAGTCAGGGCAAGGGGCCTATTCTGCCCTCCCAGAAAGTCTCAGGATGGGAATAATGAATCTGAAGCCCCTAGGTATGGTGTGGGAAGTCTGGAAATCCAAACCAAATTTTCTCTGGGATGCCATTCCTACTCTACAAACTGGCCACAATACCCGGTTTTGGGAGGACCTCTATGAATGAAAACAATGATTATTATTATTATTATTATTATTTTTTTTTTGCTAGGGAGAGATAGGAATTCATTAGAATTTAACAAACTGGGGTGCTAGTTTAAAAGTTGATTTTTTTCCATGTGTTTACATTGGAAGTCCATTCCATAGAATCTAAACAATGCTACAGTGGTACCAGGACTGAATTTCTGAACCTGAGAAATTGAAAACTAATCCTTGGAGGTTGGTAAAAATATATTGTTCATTGTCTTCACTAAGGCACAATACCCAACACCCAGAGTGTTAAAGAGGAAAGATCTGATTTCGCTCATGGTATGAAGAGCTTTAGCATATGGTTAGAAGCCTCCAAGGTGGAAACTTAGTGGCAGGAGAACATGGTGGAGAAAATCTGATGTGCTTATGGAGGCTGGGAAGCTGAGTGGGAGAAAAGCACCAGCGAGGAAGGGCAAGGGCCCGGTTAGAGACCTCAGGGCCGTGCCTCTATGACCCAGCTCGTGAACCACCTAGAAACACGCAGGAGTGTCTTTTAATAATTTGCTAGGTGTTTCTTCCTTCAAAGAGGCTGACAAATCAGAATTCGTGGTCACAGTATCTATTGCAATGAAATACTAGCAGAGAATTTCATTTTTTCTTTCTATTTGCCTCAGGAAAACATTGTTCTACTTCTCTAACAAATAACACTCCATTTGAAGTTAGAGCTCTACGTCAAGAAGAGAAAACTCAAATGCCCGATGAGGCAACAATTAACCTACAGGAAGAGGGCAAGAGAAGACAGTTGTACCAAGCTTCTGCATTAAAATCCAGAACAACTTGGCTCTCTTACTTATCTATTGAAACTCTGTGTGACATTTCAAAATACTATTTTCTCACTACTCCCTTACAAGAATGCCTCAGGTACAGAACTCAGACACCGCTAAGTGTAGGGAGTGGGGCAACAGGAAGACCGTTCCGTACTGATGGTAATGCTCAATGGTACAGAAAACTGGAAAGACAATTTGGTGGTTTCTTACAAAGCTAAACACACATATGACTTAGCAATCATGTGCCTTATATTTACTCCAAGGAGCTGAAAACTTATAGCCACCTAAAAACCTCACACAAATGTTTAGAGCAGCTTTATCAACAATTGCCAAAAGACACATTGATGCCCCACAATGGGAAAATGGATAAAGTGTGGCAAACTGAAATAATGGAATATAACCAATTGCTACAATGAATGAGTTTCCAAGCCATGAAAGACACAAGAAACTTCCTAATACACTAGTAGTGGAAGAAGGCAATCTGAAAAAGCTACCTGATTTCACTATGTAAGACAAGACAAAACTAGGGAAGGAGTGAAGAGATCGATGTGTGACATGTATCAGGAGAGCGAGATAAGCCAGAGGAGCATAGAGGGTCTTAGAGCAGTGAAACCACCCCGTATGACACTAGCATGATAGCTGTGTGTCACTGCAAACCTGTCCATTTCACAGAATGCATGATGGCCACAAGGAACCCTGATGTAAACCAGGAACTTCTGGTGGCAATGATGTGCTCGTGTAGGCCTGTCATTACACAAAATGTACCTCTCTGGCATAAGATATTGATAATGGGCAGGTTACACACACTTAGAGGCACAGTGGACTTCACAACTTTCTTTACTTTCCAGTTAACTTTGCTTTGAATCTAAAACTGCTCCAAAAATATAAAGACTTCAAAAAAAATGCTTCAAAGGCAACTTTCTTTTCTTTTCTTTTCTTTTCTTTTCTTTTCTTTTCTTTTTTTTTTTTTTGAAACAGGGTCTCCCTTTATAGTCCAGGCTGGTACTTAACTCACCATGTGTCCGAAGCTGGCCTCATACTCACAATAATATTCCTGCCTCAGTCTCCTGAGTGCTGAGATTCCAGGCCTGCGCCACCACATCCAGATTATGTGATGCTGGGGAAATGAACCCAGGGCCTTGCACTTGCTTGGCAGGTGCTTTAACTGTTAAGCTATGACCCTAGCCCTGCAAATCCAATTTTTTGATAAATACTGAGGTTGAATACTTGCATAGTTAGAAATATAAGAATTTTTTATCATATTGTTAACAAATTAAAAAGAATGCTCTCTCCCTTTTAAACATTAATAAATGTTAGTAAACATTATAAATTTTATGCTCATGGTCAAAGAGGCTTAGATGTTCAAGAGCACATTGCTAGCAAATTCAGTGTGAGTGGGCCGTGTTCTCTGCTTCACAGAGGTGCCTTTCAGCTGCCTTCTTACAGGAGTGAAAACCAGTCTTTTGACATGTGCAAGGTAGAAGCTAACATTTGTATCCAAATGCAATAACATTGGCCCTGAAGGAATAAAGTATTTGGTTTGACTTTCATTTGTTTTTCATTTCTTCCTTCATTTCAAGTTATGTGAACCAGAATGCCACATTTCATTAACTGTTAAAAAAAATCTGTTGCTAACATAGTGGACCTCACATCTTAAATAAATTTGGGCAAACTGGTTAATGTTGGAATTTCACAGACTAATGCGATATCTCATGGGCATTCTGAGCTAATTGATAAATATGTAACAAATATTATTTCTAAATTAGAAATTGGAAAATACATAGATGTTTTGTAAGGACATCTAAGTTTTTGAAATTACCCAGAAGTAGCTTCAAATATTGTCTCCTTTAAATACCATGTGACTCTGGACAAACTGGACAGCATTATCTGTCATATGGAGACTACTGAGGAGGAAAGGAAATTGCATAGATAAACAGTGCTTGCTGTCTTAGTTATTTTTTTCATTGCTGTGACAAAATACCCAACATATACAAATTAGGGGAAAAAGAAGTTGATTTTAGCTCACAGTTTCAGAATGTCACAGTCCCTACATGGGTGTCTGGCAACAGTGGAAGCCCATGGCAAAGGAGGGGGTGGAGGTGGAGGCAGCCCCTCACAGCATTACACAGAGGAAGACAAGCCAGGGAGGAAGGCCGAACCAGCATCATAAATTCTATCAGGTCCTGTCCCAGTGATCTGCCCCTCCAGGTTTAAGTCCCTAACCTACCACATGCCTGTAATCTATAATCTGCCACACACCTGTCTTTCAGCACACATCTATAATCCACCACATGCCTATAACCCATCTCTCCAGACCAGGCCCCCATATCCTAACAGCTTATGGTTGCTAGATAACCCACACCATCCAAATACATGAAACTTTTTGAGGGACATTCCAGATCCAAATCACAATACCCACCATACTGGAGGTGCTTAACAAAAGTTAACTCCATTCCTTTCAAACTTTATCTCCTCGAACTCTTTGGATTTTACTGGGTCGTTGGAATAGTCATGTAGCATTTTTGCAACAGATGACAGTCACTAATTCAGTTTTGGAAGTACTAGAGTTGGTTGCATGTTATTGTACATCACTTGACAGCAGATGGTTGTAGCTTCATTCTAAAAAAATTGAGCAACTTGGTTGAATTTTAGAGATTTTGTAAGGTGAAGATTGAAGATCAAACTGTACATTTTTGCCATATTTTATCACTTTAATTGCATACAGGGAAGAATGTGTGTAAAATTTGTGAAAAGTTGCATACAGTCTATGGTGACAATGCTCTACAAGGCCGTCGGTGCCACGATAGTCCAAAAAATTCCATGTTGGTCATTTTGATCTCAACAACATTCTTCAGGCAGAGAGAGCCACTAAGGTTGATGACAAAATAATGGCACCGACTGAGTCAAACTCCTGTTGCTCAACATGAGACATTGCAGAAACACTGAACATCCATCATTCAAGTATTCACGATGCCTTGAAGAAGCTAGGATATGTAACCAAGCTTGGTATTTGAGTTCATCATGAGCTCCAAGTTCATTTGATGGTATGTATACACGTGTATGATACATTTATTAAATGTGAAGAAAACAACCCTTTAGGGAAGTGACTGATAACTGGTGATGAGTAATGAACTGCTTACAACAATGTGGTGAGCAAATGGTTTTAATCCTGGTATGATGATTTGCCTCAAACATCATCAAAAACAAAGAGGAAGGTTACGCTCTCAGTGTGATATGATTTTTGGCCTGTTTTTCAAGCTCCTACCAAGGAACCAAATAATCAACTTGAAAGTGTACTATCGGCAAATTGAATAGTTTGAATGAATCCTTCATTCATAAACATCCAGAGCTTATTGTCATGGGATTGTGCACCATCACAGCAATTCAAGGCCAACACAAGTTTGATTACCTATCAAAAGTTATTGGTGGCTGGGTGGAATATATTGCCACACCTGCCACACCTACCCAACCTTGTGCCCTCAGACTTTCGCTTGTTTCTTTCTCTTCAAAAGTCCTTGTGTGATATACTATTCGGTTAGATGATGATGTGAGTCAGCATCTTGTTCAGTTTTTCATTGATAAAGACGATGCCTTCTATGAAAGAGGAATTATGAAGCTCACTGAAGGATGGCAAGTGGCTATGGAACAAAAGAAGCACTATATTGCTGGTTGATCTTTGTTCTTCCTACAAATAAATGACCATTATCGGGAAAAATAGAAAAGCACATCATGGCTTTTCTCACAACCCAACAGTACTTTGATACTCTGAGTCTGGTCATTTTTACTTTGAATATTCAAATGTGCATAGTTAAAAACAAATTTAACTTAGTCAATTTACAGAGGCACAACAAAAATACAAGAAGACAATAATTTATTAGCTAGCCCATTCTTTTAACTGATGTGATGGAGCAGGAAAGGTAATAATGGGAATGTCTCTTGCATGGCTACTCACGAGACCACTGGTATTCCTTTCTTTGACTTTCTAAAAGCTACAGGAAGTCTTATCTGCTCAGAGGCCCACGCCAGAGCCCTCAGCAGCCGACACAGTAGGCAACTAACTCTTGGATAAATAAAGAATCTAATATTTAGTTTAAAGGAACAGTAGTCTCTATGTGCGAATTAGTTACCTACCCTTGTAAGGCACTGCTGCAGCCTAATTCAGTAGAAATAAACTCAGATGATAGGACTGGACGAGGTTTTGGAAGAAATGAAACTTGTTGCTTTCTCCTTCCCAATCTTAAATTGAAGTTACTCTCCCTGAAAGCCTGAATGTCGCTTACAAACACCAGGCAAATGCAACAGCCTACGAGTATGTTGTGTTACGGATAGACAAGTGAATGCACCCAAGGTAAAGTTTGAGTTCCATTTCCTAAAGCAACGGCATCATGGCCAGTAATACCTCCCCAAGAATCAGCTCCAGCCAGAGCAGGCATTCCTGCAGTAGCTGTAGGCTTTTCTGTCACGAAATGTTTGGGTTAGTATGTTCCATTTGTTTTCTGGCGCATTTATATATACATTATATTCAGCGTCCCTCCCTGAAAGCTCTTCGGACTGGCCTAGTTGCTTGATTATTGCTAGCTTCAGTCAGGTAGGGTATTGCAATTGTCCAATTTAGCTCACTACATTGACTGCTGATGCAGGCCTGTATTCCCAGCACTTGAGGAGCCTGAGGCAAGGGGACCTCAAATTCAAGCCCAACCTGGGCAACTTAGTGAGATCCTATGCCAAAATCAAACACTGACAAATAAGCTCAGTGCAAAGGCTTTGGGTTGGAGGTCCAGGACACCACACAGGAGTGCGTGCACATGCACACAGACACACAGACACAGACAGACAGACAGACAGACAGACAGACACACACACACACACACACCAGAAATGGAGGTCCAGGACACCACACAGGAGTGCGTGCACATGCACACAGACACACAGACACAGACAGACAGACAGACAGACAGACAGACAGACAGACACACACACACACACACACACACACACACACACACACCAGAAAGCTGTTTTTACACCCTGTGGCAAGCTGGAAAATCTAGGAGTGCTTATTGCTCAACAAATTAACACCAGAGGAAAATGCCTAAGAATTAAGGTTGAAAATCAGAAGGTAATGGGTGCAAAGCTGAGAACAAGATTTGACAGAAACTATTAAAATGAAAGGACAATGTAAACACTGGATAAAGCAGCAGATGATTTGCTTAATATACTTAAGCAGAATAACGAGAAAATTATTCAGTTTCATAATGTCTAAATTCATCTTCTTTGTAGTCAAAGTGTAACAACTCAACACTGCCAGAATCACAATGGGAGATCGAAAAGCCAGTTTATGTAAAGACAAGTGAATGATTCCAAACTATTTAGTCCAAGGGCCAGCAAACTGCTATTATCTGGAACTAAAGTGGACCCCACAGCCTGCTTCTACCACTGGAGTTTGACTGGAACACATTTTGTCTTGGCTATTTTTGAGACAACAGAGAAGTGCTTGGCTCCTCCTACTCTCTCCCCGCACTGGTGGGAAGACAGTGTGGCTTCCCTGATGCCTCTCACCCACCCCCACTTCCCTCTGCTCTCCTGTCCTCCCCTACCCCTCTCCAAGAAGTGACTGGGGCGCCTGCCTTGTTCCTCGCGTCATCCCCAGGGTTTCCTCCAGAGTGCTCTCTGTACTGCTCCAACGGCAGGTGCTGTGGGGCTGTGAGCCACCACACACACACATAGATTTTTTGTTCACCCCTTTATTTTAGTTGAGACAAAAAATCTCACACACAAATGCATACATGGACTAGAGAAGATTATTTTATCTGTTTTCAAGCTGTAACATTACTAAGTCCCAGCCAAAATGTGGATAAGTCATTTCCTTAAAATTGTACCTCTTTTTCAAAATTTAAACCACTTCACATACAGCCTTTTAAAAAAATCTATGTCTTGCTAAGTTTAAAGACTTAAATTTCCACTGCCTGTATGTGTGTGAAACGGGGACACACTTTTCTTTTACTTCAGTGTATGCTAACTGAAAGTAAAATGTAAATCAAAGATTGAAGAAAAGTAATATTTAATATCCCAAGCAGGATGTGATCATTTAATAACCAAGCCCCAGAGAAATGACGTACAAAATGGCTATGTGATACGGCAAGACAGAAGGCCAGAAGGAGCTCAGAAACACGCCACCTGAGCTTGTAAAAAGTGGGCAAGGCATTGATTACTAGGGAAATACACAGCCATGTATAGAAGTTCCAGCAAGAAAAATTTAGGTAAACACCATTACAAAAAAATAAACAGACATAAGAAAAACTATAAACCATGTGGTGTTCTGACAAGAGATACTGGAAACTTCTACTCAGAAACTATACTGTACAAATAATGAAAGTGATGATAGCCAGTGGTAGGGAGATTGCGCTGCACAGTTTTCAAAAAAAGCCAAGACTGAAATTATAAAATGGTCCATTTAGCTTTAGACTTAAAAATATATACCTACGTGACTCTGCTAGAAACCAGCTTGCAACTGTTTGAAAGATCAAAGATGAAAAATAATAATCAGCATGACTGGTCTTCTGTAAAATGAGCATGCCACATTTCTGCTTACAACACAGTGGCAGGAGTAGTTTAGGACCAACTAAGGTCTTTCACTGGGTTGCTTGTGACCTCAATCTATAATAAGGACACAGATCTCCTACAGTTGCCATGAGTGTCCACTCGCCACATGGACTAAACAGGGGCTAGGCTGAAGTGAGATGCACTGTTACATGTAACTATATACCAGGTTTCAGAAATTTAGCACCAAGAAACATCTCATGAATAATTTTATGTTAATTGCATGTTGCAATGCGAATATTTTTCATATACAGGGATAAATAAAATACACTATTAAAATAAATTAGGTCAAATTTTGAGATAATTTACTGTGAATATTAGCAAAATTAAGATCACTTCTGGCTTGCAATTGTGATTCTCATACTCTTCTGATTCTGATTTGATAGCAGAGTCTGAATCATACACTGAGGCTAAACTTGGGAGACCCTGGGAAAAAATCTCTTAAGCACTAGTGTCTCTTTTGATTTGAATAAAAACTTTCTATTTCATTCACAGAGGCATTCAGCCACTATCCTAATCTGGTTCATGGGCCAAGCTTGTCCATGACAAGGCAGTGTGTTCAGCGTGGCTCCCCAGCCTCCAGTTATGGCAATCAAAACACACCCTTCTGGTATTCCCGAATGTTCCTGGGACATCATCCCATATAAAACTCACCAATGACTAGGAAACAGCAAAGGTATTTTCCAGTATGGATTCTCCCAGCGTTTTTTACCCCTATGGTACTGGAGTTTGAACTAAGAGCCTTCACAATGAGCTACACCCCTATCCTTTTTATTTGCAGAGACAGAGTCTCACTAAATTACTAAGTTCCCCAGGTTGTGCCTGACCTTGTAATCCTCCTGCTTCAGCTTCCTAAAGTATCCAGTTCTCAATTTTTATGATTTTACAGAGTGATTTTTATAAAATTCCCACGTTCACCTTGATTTTATGAAAATTACTTCTTATTGATATATTTATTTACTGTCTGACAGCTCACTGCTAACCCGCAAAAATCATTCCAGTTTCACCCTGCATGATGTCCTAAGTTTGCACAAAGTTTATTTTTCCTAGCATTCTATCACTTATCAAGTGCTGTTTTTTATTTGGCAGTGGAGACCATGTGGGACCCATGAGAACAGAGAACAAACTGCAAGCACCCACATGGCTGAGAAGGACCAAAGCGTGAGTGCGAAAGCTTGTACCAATTCATTACGCCAATGGGGTTGGGCGGAATTATTACGTGTCTGTAAGACAGAAGGACAGAGTGCTGGAAGAAGAAACAGGTCATTCCATTATGTTGGAGTAACAGCTGCGGCTACTTCGGAAACCTACACAACACAGCAAAAGCTAAAATTATTGGAAAGGAGCAAAGTGACTAATAAGGATGGTTTAAAATGTGTTTTACAAAAATCTTTGAGGAAAAGCTTCTGCAACTTGGACAATGAAGGTCAATGGCAAGACTAAAATTCTTGTAGTGGGGCCTGATATCTGCTAGATTCAAGTTTCTCATTTTCCATTTCTACTAAGTATTAACTTGGAAGACATGGGCGTTAAAGGCTGAAGGTGAAATTTAAATGATCCTTCCAAACTTTGAGGGTCAGAGTGAGATAACAGAAAATGCCAACAAAGGGAAAAAAAAAAACCCTTCCTTTTAGTAAACTCCGAGGACCACAGCACAGATTAGCATTTGCAATGGCTCTCGGGGAGCCAGTTCTTGTACATTACCACAGTGGAAATACGTAATTTGGAAGTGGTGTAACTCTCTGACTATGAGTGCTACCTAAGAATCCAGAGACAGCTGTGACAACTTGACTTGCCTACTGTTTCTTTGTTTGAACTGTGACCTCATCTCTCCTCAAACTGCATATTCAAACTGATTTCTGTGCCTGGATAGATAATTATCTTCATGGAGTTAAAGATTGGCCTTTCAGAGATCTTTGTTCCTTCTGTTGTCAAAGATAAGCAATTTTAAAGTGTACAATCAATCCAGTGGCATTTAGCACATTTACAGAGGCATTCAACCACTATCCTTAATCAGGTTCCAAATCTGTTGATATTTTAATTTAAAATTATCTGTAGCATTTCTCAAGTTTCCTCATAAAATAAAGTGGTACAGATTCAAGACATTCATAGTGTTAAAGCTAGTCACTAAATACACAAACAGGTTTATTAATGTCTAATACCTGAGATATAATACAATAGGTTAGAGTTCTGTTGACTAGCTAAAGAATTTCAGGGAGAAAAATCCTACCTTTTCCTTGTAACTTATGGAGAAATACAAAACGAAAGTGTGTCATACTCCAAGACATTATCAGTACATTTCAAAACAAATTTGTTCACTGTTAACTCTAGAAAATTTGGGGGGTGATTTTGTGCATCAGCTTCAGGAAAATTAAGAGTTTCTCTTTCAGTTTCCCAATGTTATACAATGTATGTGAAACATTACAAGCAAAATAACAAGATAAATATCAGTTACTGATGCAAGTAAAAAATACTGCTCTATATTATGTAGATAACTACATAGGAATTAACAAAGGCTTAAGAACAATAAAGTAGCTATAATAGGTTTTGATTATGTAAAAATATATGTGCTTAGAAGAGATAGAAGAAAGGAACTTTTTTTCAAATTCTTATACACACAAGAATTAAAAAATGGTACAACAGAATCCTTTCTCAGGAAACTCAGGGATTTAGAGCTCCTTGTGTTCTGTTAGCATAAATGAAGGTCATGATTGGTTCTATTGTTGATGGATGGATGGATAGGTGGACAGATGGATGGATAAGTGGATGAATGGATGTATGTACTGACTCTATAACAATGGAATTTTAAAAGCAGAAAGAGTCCCAAACCAATTATCTCCCCCAAAAAGTCCTCCTAGGGCCTGAAGATACTACCCGAAGATAATGAAATGGTTAAACTATTAATATGATTTCTGGAAGGGCTCACATACCGCATGATTACAACATTTCTCTAAAGACTTTCAAACATGAGTACAGTTATGAAGACATAAATACAGTTAGATGGGGAAGCAGGGCAAGGGCTTCTTAGAACGAAGACAGCTTAGAAAGACTGGGCCACGAAGGGCACAATGACGCTGGTGACTGTAAAAATGAGCGAAGAGCTCAGAGGTGCTCCAGGCTCCCTGAGAGTCCTTGTGCTCCTGGCAAGTTTGTGGTTCTGAGCACTCATAGGAAAGCTTTCCATATAGAATCACTTAGTTTTTATTGTTCCACAATGAGTTACATTTCCTATATTGAGAAGTGGTATATTCCTTGTTTTGTACTTTTGACCAAGAAAAGTGTTAATTGCAGTTTCACATATCATTCCCTTATTTTGCCAAGAGCGGATTGGCCTTTCACAGTTACTTCCCAGCACATCTGCTGGTGATACTGAGACAAAGGAGGAAGTTGCCAGTGAGTTTGCCTCTTCTAAAACTAACTAACTCCTTTTCTTGACTGACCTGGTAAATTATGTCATTGTCTCAAAGCTTCTCTTACAGAGAACTTTCCATTGTAAATATGAGATAAACACCAAAATCTTTAATATTAATACTCTTCAGCCTACTTACTTTATATATGTTGGCATATATGTATGTCTATATATATATATTTAAAACTTTCTCATCCACCAGTCTTCTTTTGGTAGTAGTCACAGAATCGTTTTAAATTTCCTATGGAAACTATCCCAACTCATTCCCACAAGTATCGGTCCCTGCCGCCAAACTCTGTATCTGACTATGGCAATCATAGCTCACAACTAAGTAATTGACTCAGACACTGACGACTAAGGAAGAGACAGATGGAGTCAGGCTGTTTGGTTCTGTGTAAGCTTCAGTTTTTCCAGTTGTAATAAAAAAGTTATCCAAGTTAGATCATAAAAGTTACAATAGTGACGGCTGCCAGCTGAAGATGTGAACAGACTGGCCTCTTCGGTGTTTCATCTCAGCAAAGTGCATTTCTTTGTGTTTGGGCTCTGTCTTCTGTTCAGTGGGGATCATGCCTGCCTTGGTGGTTTTGTGGTGAAGATTAAATAAAATCTGTGTGAAAGTCCTGGCACAAGGTAATTAGGCAGATGTGACCATGGTGAATAAAGCCTCTGAACCACCTGGCCCAATGTCTCACACACAGGAGAAGCTTAATTTATATCAATTTCCTCAATCATTCCTTTTTTTTTTTCGACAACTTCCTGGACATTAGCCACAGGATCCAGATGCAATGCAGTTGCGAGTCCAATGTCGGCAATCTTACCCCAGTCCCTTGTTGAAGTCCCAACCATCAGAACCTCTGAATGTGACAATATTTGAAGACAGAACCTTTATCCAGGTAGTACAGTTAAAATTAAGTCTTGCATGCACACCCTTATCAGATGTGACTGCTGTGCTTATAAAAAAGGAACCCTGGTCACAAGCACATACGAAAGGTAAACTGTGTGAAGACACACGGAGAAGATAGCCAGCTAGAAGCCTGGGAGGCACTGGGACAGATTTTTCCTTGATAGCCCACAAGAGGAACCAAATGCTGCCAACAAGTTGATCGCAGACATTTAATCTCTACAACTGTGAGAAAACACATGTCTGTTACTTAACCCTAACACTGAATTAACTGATTTCAAGTTTTCCTCAAAATATCCACAAAATATAGTCGATATTTTGGCTATTATATGCACTTGATGATAACATTTTGAGCTGCTTTGTATAGATGACATTATTTTAATTTTGAACTTCATAATGCAGTAATAAATTTATTGAGCTTGTGGAAAAAGTACTAAAAGAATCCTTTTTTGAGTTAGGGGGGTAAATTTGACTACTAGAGTAAGTATAGAACCATACAGGATGTATCTGAACATCCCAGCAAAAGGGTAAAACCATCTAGTCTGAGGTACTTGTATACAACAGTGAATTAGTGTGTCTGAATTTGATAGACATGCAAATCAAGCCATATTTAATATAGAAAGATATCTTTTAACACAACTCTACCTCAGGATTTCTCTAGTTTTCATATCTTATACTCCAAGAAGCAATATCAAAGATCCTGACCTCACTACGAATCTTAGTTACTTATTATTTGCTAGGACAGAATACTTGACTTCCACAAATTAAGAGAGGAAAGATTTATATTAACTCATGGTTTCAGAAGGTCTCAGCCCACTCATGGGCAGCTGGCAATGGTGGAAGCACATGGTGTAGAAACAGCTGGAGGAAAGCTGCTCATGTCAGGGAGGACAGGAAGACAAGTGAGCAAGGAAGGACAGAACTAGCTTACATCTTTCAAGGTCAAGCCACAGGTAACTGCTTCTTCTGGATCAAGCCCAAAGTATCTGTCCCTTCTGGGTCAAGCCCCAGTAATCTGCCCCTTTTGACCAGGCCCCACCTCTTAACAGCACATGCTATTTATTTATTATTATTTTTTTTGACAGGGTCTTGCTCTGTAGCCCAGGCTGGTCCTGAACTCACTATGGAGCCCAGGATGGCCCTGGACTCATGGTAATCCTCCTCCCTCAGCCTCCCAAGTGCTAGAATTACAGGTGTGCACCACCATGCCAGGCTTACGTGGTGCTGGAGAACGGAACTTGGGTACTTAGAGCTCGGCTTAGTGCTTGCTAGGCAAGTGCTTTAACTGCTGAGCCATTCCTCCAGCCCCTTATTTATTATTTAGTTATTAGGTTACTTAGTTCCATAGTTTTTCCACAATGTCCAAATACATAAGGCCTTTGGGGGATATTCCAGATCCGAACTATAACATTGTGTCCCTGTTCCCTAAAAGACTTATATCCACCTCCTATGCAAAATGTATTTAGTTCTTATCTAAGAGTTACCAAAGTCTTAACAGTTTCAGCACTGCTAAGAAGTCCAAGCCCAATATCTCCTCTGGGACACAAAACAAACTCTTAGCTGTGCACTCCAGCAAAAATCAAAGAAAAGTTAAATATTTCCAACACACAGGGGCCTAGGGTAAACATTAGTACTCCAAGAGAGAGGAATAGAAGAACAGAAAGCAATTAGACCAAAGCAATGACGAAACCCAGCAGGGAAAGCTTCAAATCCTAAAGTTTCATTAAATCCTGTAGCTCAGTGTCCAGCACTCTGTGCAAGCTGTGGTGAGCTGTGAATCCAAAAGCGTCAGGCAGCCCAGCTCCTGAGGCAGTGTCTCTACAACTTCCGTGGCTTCTCTCTCAGGCTGGCTGCATTTGCAGCCTGCATCCTTCCTCAGCAGATAATCTACATCCGAGGCATCTCCAAATTTCTGGGGTCTCCACTGCCCCTTAGGCTTTTCCTTGACAATTTCATGTACTGCCCTTTCAGGTATAAACTGCCGGGCCTCCAAAGCTTTCTTTTGAAATATGAGTGGAAGCCTCAAAGACCTCACAACTCTTGCGTTTTGAGTACCTGTGAATCCATCCACTACGTGGGTGATGCCAAGGTCTGCCACTGGATTGAGCAGTCTGGCCCCTTAAGACTGTGGTGGCCACAGAAGCCTCTGAGTCCTTCGATGGCTGAACTCCAGGTGGCTGAATTCTGGTGAACACTTCTCTCTTTGGCCCTACAGGATGCCCTGGTGTACTCTTCTCAGAGCAAAGTCTTTTGCCTTTCCTCCCTTAAATCAGAAGAGTGAGGTCTTGCTGATTTCTGAGATGTCCTCAAGGCATCTTTTCTATAACACCTATTCCAAGTACTGGCTTATTCTTAACGCTAATTTCTTTAACAGCCATGGGCTCTCCTTCCCCACCTTTCCAGGCCCTTTGGATCTGACAAACCTTTTTACATCTTCTTCCTCTGCCATTTTCTCCCACTTCTCAGCATAGAGCTGGCCAAAAATCACAAATAGTACTCACACAACAGACTAAACATTAGGCTGCTGAAATTTTCTCCACTAAGGACTTTCTTAATATGACACCCAATGCAAAAGAAATAGCACCCCACCCCGAATCAACAAATGGGATTATAATGAATTTAGAAGTTTCTACACATCAAAGGAAACTATCAACAAAGTGAAGAGAGAATTGACAGAATTTTACCATAGCTGCCTCAGACAGGAGCCTAATAAGTACAATATGCAAGGAATTGAAGAAAAATACACCTCTCAAAGTCAAAGACCCAAGTGAAAAATAAGTAACTGAAATAAATAGGCAGTTCTCAGGTGAAGGAGTTAAAATGCCCAGCAAATACATAAAAAGACATTCATCATCCTTAGCTATTAGGAAATGCAAATAAAACCATCGCTAAGATGCCATCTTAACTGAGTGAGAAAGGTATATTCCAAGAACTTGAATAGCAATTGATGCTGGTACAGTTGTGGGGAAAAAGGGAACCCTCTTACATTGCTGGTGGGACTGTAAACTGGTACAATTACTGTGGAGAGCAACATGGAGATACCATGTTGCATTTGACCCAGCGATACCTCTTTTGCGTCTATTTATAAGAGTTAAAAGCAAAGTATAAAAGAGATACATGTACACCCATGTTTGTAGCAGCACAACTAATGATAGCTAACATGTGGAAGACGCTCTAATATCCATCAGCATACCAATGGGTACAAAATGGAGTATTACTCTTTCATAAAGACAGAGAAATTAGAGCCATCTGTAGGTAAATGGACACAGCTTGAGACCATCATGCTCAGTGAGGTGAGTCAAACTCAGAAGGTTAAATATAGCATGGTTTCTCTAGCATGAAAAGCCTAGAATATATGCATTTCATAGAACCAAATCGATGTGATAGTGGGGGGAAGGTGGGGGGGGGTAGGGACAGCACGGGAGGGCCAAAAAAGGGGAAGGAGTGGGATTGTGACGTTGATGTGTGTGTTAAACTCAGTTTCAGGCTCAAGGCATGGCAAAATGGAAAAATGCTGACACTTCTTTTATTTTATTTATTTATTTTTTTGCCAGAGCACAGTAGGTAAGACCTCTCGACCGACTAAGGTCCTCCTTCTTATCTTCTTCATCCTGGCCTTTCCAATATGCTGCTCTTTCAGCATTCTGGTTCTCTGCGCTCTGTCCAGGAAGTCTCAGCAGCCTCCGCTATAGCATCCTTAGGTCTCTCTAGCTGGCATCGGTAAAGCTTTCCAAACCTCTTCTCCGGTACCAATTTCTATCTTAGTTATGTATTAGTTGATGGGGCAGGATATCTTACATGCACAAATTGAGGAAAGAAAGAATTTTTTTTAAGCATACAGTTTTGGAACGTCTGTTCACTCACAGCGGGCAATGGTAGAAGCACATGGTGGGGGAGTAGCTGGAGGAAAGCTGCTCACAGCATGGCGGACAGAAAGCAAACTGAAGGGCGGGAGGAATGGCCCAGCCGTTAGAGCGCTTGCCTAGCAAGCGCAATGCCCTGAATTCAATTCCATAGCACCATGCAAAGTTGAACGTGGTGGTACATGCCTGTAATCTCAGCACTCAAGAGGCTGAGATGTGAGGATTGCCATGAGTCCAAGGCCAGCTTTGGCAACATGGTGAGTTCAGGACCAGCTTGGGCTACAAAGTGAGACCCCCCACCCCCCACCTCCCCATAAAAAAAAGAACAAGAAAAGAGGGACAATTAGAAGTGAATTTTATGGTTGCAATTGTTATGACAGGCCTGCATCCATTTATTAGACTACTGTTTCTGAGGATAATTAATTTTACACTGAGCATCAGACAAAAACCATCAGGTCAGCTGGCCTGCAGCAGGACCATGAGAAGCTACACAAAGGAGACACCATCGACCACATCGAGATTCAGCAGGTGAAGCAGAGATTATCCACTGTTTTCTATAGAGCTCCTTCACATCAACAAGTAGCATTGATATGTGAAATCTTCCTTATTTCTTTTTGTGTGCTTTTTTCATAATGAGAATTTGCTTTTTGGACAGATTACAGAGTTGCTGAATATTTTAGGCTTATTACATTTGCTAGATAATTACAGAGCTGATGATACATGTGATTTTGGGGAAATCTCAGCATGCATCTGTGTCGTAGGGTTGATACCACCTTTCAGAGCCCAGAACAAATGCCTATGAGATCTGTGAAAGTGTGAATTTGAATAAGGTTCAGCTACTCTGTTAGAGTGATGTCATTTCAAGTTTTTTTTAAAACCTAGCAACCATTGTTACCACTTGCACTTATCTTGTGACTTCCCTGCCTGCGGAAGAAAACCCTAGGCTTGTCTTCACTGTGTCAGCAGAGAAAAGCCCAATTTTTAAATGGGCAGATGTCAGTGAGAACTCTGCCAGTGAAACTTATTATTACAGTGGACATCTGTGCAAGTGTTTGTATGATAATGTGGTCTAGTAAAGACACAACAGAAGCAGAAAAGAGCATTTCTTGAAAAACTGCTAATCAAAACCACTGCCATCACCATAGATCTCTTTTATTTGCTCTATAGATGGTTTGGAATTTACATCACAGGTCCTGCCTGTGTCGTTACCCTAAGTTCAGTGTAGCTGGAAGACACTGGAATAAGACTGGTGAGATTCAGGTCAAATGTCTACATGCCTGGGTGCTGGTCCAAAGGCATGCAAACATCATCTCTAAATTATTTGCGTTCATTCACTGTCCCAACAGTCACAAATCTCCTGAGGCTTTTATCCCGGGCTATTGAAATCAACTTCACTTTAGAAAGCTCTTTGGTTCTAGATAAGATTGATCAATTACTTTGTTTTGGGAGATAAGTCCCTGGGTGTCTTTCAGTCTTGCTTAACCCAGCTGATGAAGGATAGGAGATTAAAAGGCTAGATGAAAGTCCCTGGCAATCTGTTAAAGAATACCACATTAACCTAGTTTCTGCCTCCTCCACAGTCACACCCACAACTTTTCCCCTAAAAAGTATTCAGGTGATTAATATAGAGTTTCTCACTTTTTTTTTTTTTTTGCCATTTTTCTGTTACACTGTCATGGCTAAAAGCCCAAGTGAATACAGCAGCTAAGGCAAAATCAAAACAACAAGGACACAGCTTAATTGACTGCACACTGGATTGAAGATCTGGGGCAAAGGTAACACTTTCACCCTTGGTATAGACTCACAGCTTTCCTCCCAAGTTACCGCACAATTTTGACTCTGTCCAAATAACATGACATATATTAATGTCAGCGTGAGAGTTTTAGCCAAAGTTCTTATTTCATTTTCTTCTAGGAAGTCTCTCACCTGGTTCATCCAAAATTTATTTTATCTGAATAAAAACCAGTTATTCCTCCCCACCTCTTGAAAGAGATTTCTTGTTTCCAGTTTGAAAAAAAATAATGCAAACTAAATAGAAATGTTCCAAATATTTTTCTATCACTGGTAAAGTGTCTGTCTGCTTTTACTGCTTTCATTCAAACTCAGCTGCAGTTCTGATCATTGGATGCCACAGGCTTAGTGGCAGGCTGGTGGCTCTCACGACAGGTAGGCACACACTGGAGTAAGCAAATTAAGGAAAACAAATGAACAGTTTGTTTTAATAGGAACAATTACCTTCGCAATTATTCATACATATCTTCTACTTATTAGCAATTAAGTCTTCAAAAAAGTTGCTAAGCACTTCCCCCAATATCTTCATATGAGAAAAGAATATTCTCACAGGCTTAAAATTAAAATTTGATAATGGAAATATTCCAAAATTACCTTTCATGTGTAGTAATTTTGACAGCTTATGTAACAGGCATTATGAAACTACACAAGGATGTCGTCTAAATTTTCTGTTCTTTAAAACATCAATAAGCTGAACTCGTCTAGATTTTAAATTCTGGTAATTTATTTTTATTTTTAAATTTTAATGTCATGAGTACTAAATCACTGTTATCTGAAGTTTGAATGACTTTCTATTCATTCTTTCTGAGTTTGTTCTTTAGAAGTCAGCAATTGAGATATCTAGGTCCCCAGTAAGTCACAATACCTCTGAGGGCCCAGTCTACCTGCAGATGCTCTTCAGTCCCTGGAGGTGAGCCAGCCAGAGCACATCAGGGTAATGTGACCTTGCTAATGGTAGGAGGTTCCTCGGTACCCTCAAGCATCAAAAGTCTAGTAATTACGTCAACAGAGGCAGCGGTTCATCTTATCACACTCTTTCTTTTTATGGAGTAAGAACCAAAGTCCAGTAACTCCCAATGGTCTCTGGGTTCAAGCCAGGATAAACTGAACAGGAAGGTCTCACCCTCACATCCGTGTTTACTCTCGACTGACACAGTGCCTGTATCGCACCCTCTGGTACTTCATGGAATCCTGTATAAAACAACGATCTGTATTTCATCTATGAGGGCACACACATTTATTTTGACTTTAATTTTTATTTGTAATGCACCATCTCTCCAAGAAATTCATATCAGAAACTGATAAGGAGAAATTTAGCAACATTATAATGTTTTATAATTTTAAATTTTGGCATAAATTTTACATGTTTACAGTATTTCTTTTTCACAATTCTCATCATTATCCTCAAAGCTCTTGTTTCTTATATAAGAGTTGACAGTGCTCTGATCCTTAGTCACTGGGCATAGTTATAACAAAATCTTCTAAAGCAAACTTCCTTATTGAATAAGTCAACACATGTCAACATAAAAGAAAATAACTAAACAAAGCACCAAATTAAGTGTCAGAATAATCTATGAACTGTGTTTTTACTTCTATATTTATATGGCAACTCTGTGTACAGATGACTTAATCAAACAGTGTAAATTACCTCTGATCAGCTTTCAACTATTGAAGAAAGAATGGTATAGGGTAATGTAACAACAGAGGAGCAGAAGGATCTCAAAACAAGGGTGTGTCTGTGAAGCTCATTTGTTAGTGAAATAAAATGTCTGAGCATTAAACAGTCTTTGAGGAGCACACAGAAGAGCAAGGGATAATAATAAAGTAAGTGGCCTGGGATCCCGAGGAAGCTCAGATTAGCAGAGTTACCCTTGCGCAAGAGAAATTCATGTCAGTCTCCACCAAAGGTGGGAAAAAGGGGCAGAGAGGTAAATGAATTTGTAGGGTGAGCCAGGACCCAAGCTGCCTCTTTGGTTATTTCTCTTTTCTCTGTGAAGTAAGAGGCAAGATCATATGTTGTCAGTTAAACAGCCATGCATAAAGGCAGGGGTTCCTGAGAAGAGGTGAATTTTTGGAACAACCACTTCAAATAAAGAAAACACACTAGAAACTACTAAGGAAGTTGAACGTGGTAGCATGCCTCGCTGACAATAGGGATGGATCTGTACCGCCCCTCTTCATATGACTATTCACCTGTATTTCTTCAGCAACACTTGACTGTCTATGTGTAGTACGAGTGGGGGAAAATGGATTGTTTGTAAGATTTGAACATGGAGGAGCAGACAGAAATGGGTAGAGGATAAAGGAAGTGGGTGGGGTGAGAGAGTGGTCAGAGAACAGAGGCTGAAGACGAGAATGAAGTCCGCTGACCATGGAAAGTGTGTGTGTGTGTGTTTGTGTGTGTGTGTGTGTGTGTGTGTGTGTGTGTGTTGGGGAGCCAAATTCATGGAGGTCTTGCTGACCTGTAAAAGGAGGAGGAAGAAAGAGAGAGAGCTGGAAATAGAAAGTTGCTGTCCAAGTGTGAATTGCCAGATTTAGAGACTTTAGGTAGAATATTCTCCAGTGATGCTGCCGCCCAAGGACTGGCCTTGGAAGTAGATTTCTAAAAATAAGGTGCTGCAGTGTTGAAAATGAGGACGGCCAAAGACTTCAGGTAAAAGGCACTTTGATGAACGCTCATCTGATTGCACTTTGAAGCTAAAGATAATCTCAGAAATTGGAAAGGAGTGGGCCGATGTGAACCACCTCTCTGATAAATATCAAGGAATGATCTTGAGGTGACAGTTAACAACAAAACAGATTCTCTGTTGGTGAGAGATCTGCATTAGGCACATGAGAAGGCTAGGAACACTTGGTACATCTCACAGGGTTATTCCGGGACTCCTGCAGAGGTCCTCCAAGGGATAGAAAAATAGAATGTAAATGGAGAAGGAGACAGAATGATGTAGATGTGGATTTCAGTCTATACACACACACACACACACACACACACACACACACACACACACACCCTTAATCTCATATGCTATGAATACCACTCACTATTAACGTTAGCAATTCTAGTAAGATCTTACACTTCACAGAAACAATCCTTAATATATTCCATGCGCACATGCTGTTAGTTTCTCAAAAAAAAAAAACCCTCCAAAACTTCGACAACTAGATAACGTACCAGCCATTAACCACAGATGAGGAAATTGAGGAACAGAGACATTTTAATGGCTTGGCAAAGAACAATGGCAGTGATACAGATAAAACAAATTCTGATGAAAGAATCTTCGTGAAGTCTTCTAACTGCCACAGGTGAGGAGAAGGCTTTTACCAGATGTTCATTTGCTTCTGTTTTTCCTGTGTAACAACGCCTAGAATGTGTTCACCTGGTAACTCTGTTCTGTGAATTTTTTAGCCACCACATAGTAGAATGTTAGAACTCTGAAAATTCTAGAGCACTGACTTTTCAAGGAGTCTTTTCAAGACTCACCTCAGACCAGATTTCTTCTATAAGGCTCCAAATGTTTATTTCTTTGGTTCAATTGTTTTCCTGTGCTTTAGTAAAAGCAAATATATGAAGGGTTTTCATTAAGAAAGTGACACCCCTCCTGGGAATATCTCCAAAAGAGGCCAAAACAACACACAACAGAGATATATGTATACCCATGTTCATAGCAGCACAACTAACAATAGCTAAAATATGGAAGTCACCAAAAGACCCACCAACAGACCAATGGATACACAAACTGTGGCATTTATACACAATGGAATACTATGCATCTATAAAGTCCAACAGCGTGGAGGCTTTTGCAGGCAAATGGAAGAAACTTGAAAACATCATGCTTAGTGAAGTGAGTCAGAAGCAGAAGGTGAAACATCGAATGGTCTCTCTGATATGAGAGACCCAGATCACAACTCTTATGGAACTTAACATGAAAAACAAAGTGAAACAGGAGGGTAGGGAGGGGGTGAAGGAAGGGAGGGTTGGGGTAGGGACAAAAGGAGAGTGGGTAAGTCCTTGTCACCTTGACAAGATGCATAGGTGCACAAAATGCTCAACTTCATTGTAAACCTTAAAATTTGTGCTTATACATATCAATAAAGTGGGGGAAAAGAATGAATTATAAAATCATTTCTTCACTGGTTTTCAGGAAAACAGGATGCTACATTTAATACCAACATATCTGTCATATCTTTTTAAAAAGAAAATGTTTTAATAGCAAAGGCATCTTTTAAGCTACCCCTTAAAGTAAATTTTTGAGATGAAGGTTTCTCAAGTGAAGTTAGGCTTCAGTGATGACTACATTTTAAACTTCACGGGCCTCATGTTTTGCCTACGTATTTATGCAATTTCAGGATTAATGTTTTTATTGAGTACCTACTGCGATGTCTTATACTCATTGTGCATTCATTAAGTAGTAAAGGTGATTTAATCTACCATAATTGGTGCTACCAAGTTTCAACACTAGAGTATTTCCTTCCTTTGTATAAAATGTGTCACCGAGGTGATGCCAATAAGAAGAAATGGATGATTGCAACCTGGGGTTTGAAACCAGTCTGACAATGACTTAAAATGTGAAACAGAGACAAAATTTCTTTAACATTTGTTTGGTTCACCTACATTAATAGTTAGAATCTGTCTTCCAAAAAACAAACACAAAGAGCGAAAAGGCAGGTCACAGACTGGGATCCCTGTCAGGCTCCAGGAAGGTGACTCACAGTTAATGATGTATGATACTGGGCAACAGTCAGAAAGCCATTTTATAGCAATCGCAGTTGGTACTGCTTTCCACTCAGGATAGGAACATTCTTGGTTTTCTTTTCTGATATTCCTCTAGTGTCTCTCTCCATCTCAGCTCACGCATGAGTGCATCATCGTAGCACAAAGACAGTCATGCCGGTTGGATGGGTTGGATGGAATGCATCTAGTGCATGGGTCCTCAAAGCCTCTGCTTCATTTCCACTTCCCAGTTAGCCTTCCTCCTGGCTCTCCCATCTTCTGAGCCTCTACTAAAGACCACCCTGAGATACTTCCTGCTGTTTTCTACTTCCTGCAGGCCTAACTGGGGTGTCTGGGATGCAGCACACCCACCCATAGAATCCCCTACTTCACTGTGGAAGATGTGGAAATTAGGTCCTCAGTGCCAAGAGCCAGATTAAGGACCAGAGAAGGATGGAGGAAAAGAAGACACAGTGGGGCTAGTTTCAACCCAGGAATGTTGATAATAAATTTCCCTTTGGAGCAGAAGCTGATGTCTGTCTAGATGGAAGTCCTGGAGACCAGCACAATGGCAATGCATGCCGACAACGAAAGCAAGCACACCTGCGCCTTTACGGAATGCTCACCGATCCCTGCCACACTAAACCAAGACCATAACAGCAACAATAAGACACCGAAAACACGGAAAGAGGCTTAAATGGGCAATTCCTAACTGTACTTTCTAAATGAAACTTGGTACAATAGAAAAGTTGAACAAGCCGAGTAGTTTTAATAATGAGGGAAGCTGTTCATAGCAATATAGCAAACGGTTCTAGAGCACTACAGTAAATGGGTCCATTTGGTTTTATAGAATGCCTGCATTCCAGGTTCCCAAATCAGAGAAACCAAGATATATGTAACATATTTAATTTTCTCTGTCTGACTCATGATAGTGGGAGTTAGGGGGAATGGGGAGAGTGTGGGAGGGCCAGAAGTGGGGAGGGAAAGGGATCTTAATGTTGATGTGACATATAAGTGCACAAAATACTTAAGTTCATTGTAAACATTATGGAAAGCATACATGTATTAATAAAAATGGTGAGAAAAAGTAAACAGTTCCACAGTCCTCCAATAAACACTTCCATAGCACTATAGTAAGCAGCTTTATAAGACTGGAGTGAACAATTCCACAGCACTATTGTGAACAGTTCCACAGCATTATAGTGAATAGTTCATAGCACATCAGTGAAGAGTTCCATAGCAGTATAGTTTGCACCAACCTCTGTCCTAAGCATGTGATGTATGTGGATTTATGAACTTCTCAATGCGGCCTACTAGAGACTATTGTTAGGTTGAACCATTTGAACTTGGAAACACTCAACCATTTTAACCTGAAAATGGTAGAGTAGCGTGGTTCAACCTATATTTTACCTGCGTGTTACAGAGAAAGTCACACGCAGGACACTTGCTGGTAAGTAGCAAACTGGTGCCCAGGCAATGGGCTCCTCATTAACTCCTGAAATATCTGCCTTCTTGTTACACTGAATTACATTGACAGAAATAACAGGGAAGTTTTGTTTTCCTACTGAAATTTCGATCTGTACATCTCTACTTACTATCTGATTCCCTGTCTCCACATACTGCTTTCTTTGACTTGCCTACGTCTTTAAAAATAGCCTGACTACCCAGTCACCCAGTTGGAAAGCTCAGAACTGGCTTTCTTTCTTTCTTTACTTCTCTACCAACAGAATCCAATTAATGTGCATTAAGTCAATCTTGGCTGAAGCTGCAGAACCATGGGGATTGTGAGCAGAAGGGATCATTAAGGGATAACCCACAAATGGTTCTTGATTTACAATGGCACTGCTTATGATCTTTTAGCTTTACAATGGTATAGAACTGATACACATTTAGTAGAAACTATACATTTCACATTCTGGGGCCGGAGAAATAGCGCAGTGGTTAGATCACTTGCTCTGCAAGCACACAGCCCTGATTTCAATTCCCAGCACCACGTAAGTTGAGCATGATGGCACATGCTGGTGGTAATCACAGTACTCGAAGGCTGAGGAGAGATGATTGCTGCATGTCTGAGGCCAGCCTGGGTTACACAGTGAGTTCAGGACCAGCCTCAACTGCAGAACCAGACCTTGTCTCAATTTTTTTTTCTTTTTTTGGATTCTGACCTTTTTCCAGGCTATCACTGGGTGCCACAACATGGAGCCTACTTGGTGAAGGCCTTGGGCTACCAGGAGAGTGAGCAACGGTAACACTAAAATGCTAGGCTGGAACATTCAAAAAGTTAGCTGTATCAAGTGCATGTCTGACCTACCATATTTTATTGGGACATAGCCTCATTATAATTCTAGATGCTTCTGTAGTCTTTTTCTCATGCAGACCTGTTACAGCATGAGCTGGCAGCAGCGTAAGGACCCGCATTGAGATGGACTCATCTTCTCTCACTAGACAAACAACAGACACGTGCATTCTCTGTGGAAGTGGTGGAACCCAGATGCCTCTTATGGACAGTGGCTCCCCGCTCCCCCTCACAAGAGGCTAAATAGAAAGTCATTTCTGCCCCCTTTGGAGTCATACCGCATTTAGTTATTAACTACTCATCTATTTACTTCATTGGATTGTAACTTTGTTTTACTTGTAATATTTCCAGGATTTGATAAAATACCTGACACAGATATCTGGGAGAATAAATACTTTAATGAATGCACAAAAGAACGAATGGTCTTTATATTAATTTGGGTTCTCACAAAAGGCAGAATTGATAGAAATTATAACAAAAAGGATTTGGAAGGCTTACAAGTCCGAGCGCAGAGGTGGTCCAATGGTCCAAGATGGTGACGTGCACGTGCAAGAGCTGGAGGGTCAGATGGCTGCTTAGCCGTGAGGTAGAACACTTGTCCAGAACTGCAGGACAGCTAATGGCAGTCTGCTGAGGATTTCAGTTGCTCAAAAACAACGGTGAAGACCCGAGACTGAAGACCAGCGACAGGTAGACAGGCACAAGTCAAGACTGGATCGAGTGTGTGATGAAGATCTGTCATGCATCCATAGACAATTGTGAAGGCCAGAGCTTTCCCAGAGAAAGAAGCTGTAACAATATTTCTTCTTCCTTCCTTTTATACAGTTCAGTTCCCAGCTGGGCCTCCCACATCTGGGTGGGTGCTCTTCTCTCATTTGCCAGCCCACAAATCACTCACATTCTAATGTGGGCTGGTTCCTAACTGCCTGATCCAGGCTGGGTTCAACTTGTCTAATCTAGCTGAGGTTTTTAAATCCCTGATCCAGGCATGGTTCCTAATTGCCTCAAGTTGACATGATCTCTCCAACTGTTGTAGTCTTCAACCCCTGTTTCATCTATTACTGGCTCGAAGTGAGTTGGGGAGACTTCTGAGCCATGTCCTGTATGAGTGCAACAGAGGCAGGAAAGCCCTTCATTTGCCTGAATTAAGAATAATCCTTGCTTTTTTCTCCTGAACTCTAAACACTATATACAATGATATTTTTTAACAATAGCCACTATATCTAAAACTCAAATTTGTTTTAATTGTAATAATTTAATTTTTGAGAAGGAAATAATTCACTCTGCATTCATTTGTTTTATTAATCTTGATTTGTTTTTACCTAAAATTTCAGGCAGAAATTAGATTTCTGAAAGAAAGTGAAATAAATATTTGACTCCATCAGTGAACATTAATCTACAACACTCATACTCAAAACAGGCTGTAGGACTCACAAGAATTAGATGTGTTTTAAATGACTTTATATGTCTTAGTTTTAACTGAGATGCTCAGACTGCTACTGATTTAAAACCATATGTAGAATTCTAAACAATTCAAATCAGATGGATATCCAAATGGAAAAATATTTTTATTCTTCACCTTATATCATACATTGATTCCAGATGGATAGTAGATCTAAGTGTGAAAGGCAAAACAACAGAGTTCTCAAAAGACAACTGATCTGTAAATAGGCAAAAACCTCACTACAGAAGGGGGTTCTGATAAATTGAACTTAAAATTAAGAATTTGTGTTCATCAAGTGAAAAAATTTTAAAAAGCGAAAAGGCAAATCATAGGTTATAAGAAGACACTCACAAAACGTCCTCAGCCACGGAATTGCATTCTAACTATATGTTATACCCACCACTCTTTACAAAAAGATAAATTGGTCACTAGGCAAATGAGCAAAAACTGGAACATTTCACAAGAGACAGTCTCCACATAGCCAGCAACGATGTGGCGAGGTCATCGATCTTTTCAATCACCAAAGCAATGAAATAGTCCACCAAGCCAAACGGCCACTAGGTGACTAGAATGGCTAAAGGGAAAATGAAGAAAGCAGGAAATGTTGCCAAGAATTGGAGTAAAGGAAGCCTTGGACTCTGTTACAGGCAGTGTAAGCTGAATGACTATTTCACTTAAAAAAATCTGTGGTAGATTTTATTAAAATCTCTACATAAGGTAGTTTTGCACCTCAGCATACCAAACTGAAGTGTGTACATATGTTGAACAAAAGGCACTCACAAGAATGTTAGTAACAGCATTATTACTAAGCACTTCCCAGTGGAAATTACTGAAGTCTCATCAACTGTAGAATAGATAAACTGTGGTAAACTCACACTAGAGAGTATAACACAGCAACCAGAAGAAGTAACCTACATATGCACACAACAAACTGGATCAATCTAACAAGCATTATATTCAGCAAAGAAATAAGACTCAAACATGCATACTATATGGTTTCATTTATAAGCACTCTAAAAACTGTTCAAACTAATTATATTTTAAACTAGTTAATCTAAACTTAGAAGTTAAGATACTGGCTTACTAGTCTTTTGAACTACATGCTTGTAGTTATTTTCTAATGTGAACTGGTGGGTAAGGCCAGGTTTAAGAACAGCAACAAAGATACAGCAAAATATAGGAAAAAAAAAAACTTTTGGTAAATATCCCAATAAAGGAATTGGTTGGATTCAGAGACGAGGCATCAAGATTTGACTACTGCAATCCATTCGAGGAATAGGAAGCTAGGGTAGAGTGGTGACTCAAGTGAAATGATTTAACTGCAGAAGATTAGTATGTTACGTATGGTATAATCTCTCTGACTTGGAAAACCCAGAATACAGACATTCTATACAACCACGTGAAGTGATAGCCGGAGTAGTGGGAAGGGATAGGAAGGAGGTGGGTCAAAAATGGGAAGGGATTGTCAAGTTGCTATGATACATGTGTGCATGAAACACCCAAGTTCATTGTAAACACTATGTATTACATATGTATATTAATAAAAATAGTGGAAAAGAGATAGTAGTTCCTTTAGAGAGCAATCAGTAGTGGCTGGTTGGGACCATGGAGGAGGCTTACAGGTGCTAATAATGTTTCTGCTTTGACTGGGAAGCCAGAATGTGAGAAGAGTGTACATGCGTCAAAATTAAGGTATCTAAGACACATTTGCTTTCCACATGTATACTGTACCTAACAAAACAAGAAAAAAACACATGGAGAAGATTTCTTACAGAAGTCAATAGTTGTTAATTATGCTCAGTATGAATCCATAACTAAAATGCATGATTTTTGTTTTGATTTGTTTTGTTTTTTGAGTCCACCGAAAGTGCTTTATTTTACTACCATATTCCACGGTGTCAGGAAGAATCAAATGCTAGTTTCTGAGGTTGAACCGTGTCCCCCACTCAAATTCTCATATCAAAATACTAAATCCCAGCAACTCAGAATGTGATCATATTTGGAAATATGATCATTGCTGACACAGTTAAGATGGTAGTCACACCACAGTATGTGGGTCCATGATTTAATATGACACATGTGCTTATAAAGAAGGGGACATAATAGAGGAAAGGTGACACGAAGACATGGGGAAAGATGGCCTTTCCCAATCCAAAGACAGAGATGTCATGGAATGGATTCTTCCCTCCCAGACCCCGGAGGCACCAATCATGCTGACATTTATTTTACTCTGTGCGGCACTAGGGATTGAATCCAGGAGGTCGCTCATGCTAGGCAAGCACC
Organism: Ctenodactylus gundi; assembly: GCA_004027205.1. Classification (NCBI taxonomy): domain Eukaryota; kingdom Metazoa; phylum Chordata; class Mammalia; order Rodentia; family Ctenodactylidae; genus Ctenodactylus; species Ctenodactylus gundi. The sequence continues at coordinate 68,963 of PVKB01004206.1, read as the reverse complement.
TCCCGCTGAGCTCTACTCCCCGCCCTCCTCTTGTCATCCTTTGGCCCCATCCTCCCAAGCAGCCGGGTTACCAAGTGTGTACCGTCACACCTGCCTTTGACTTCTTGATCTTAGACATTTTCCTCCAGAACCGGAGCAACGCATTTCCATGGGTAAGCCACCCTGTTTGTGGTATAGCACTTTGTTCTGGCAGCTCTAGCAGATGAACATCCCAGAAAAATGGAAAAGTAACTTGACAATGGACAGCCACATAGACAGCATCTCATACAGATGGCATGGCTACTCTCGTGAGTGGGCTGCAAGGGAAGGTCATGCAGGGAACAACACGATCCCTTCTCTGAATCACATGATAGACTGAAGATGGAGTACAGGATTCTAAGCATCCCAAACAGCCCTATGGCCCTTCAGAGGAATCCTCGGAAGAGGTCAGTCCTGGCCTGCCACCAAGAGGTTGGAGGACTTCAAAGGACTAAAATGGTCTGCGTGACTGCACCATGATCAGTGGTCCCCCATCTCGTTTACGTTGTGACTGCTGTGAAAATCTACTGAAAACTGTAAGTCCTCTCCTTAGGCAGATGTCCATCTGGATTGAAGAGAATTGGTAAGGATTTTTAAAGCACAGCATTAGCTTTGATCTTGCTGCCACTGATAAAGAGAAGTGGTGAGAAAAATGGGGTTCCGTTTGCCATTTCAGTGAAAGTGGGCATTTAATTACTGACTCCAACACCAAAGAAACCACTGGAAATTTTGTGACTTCCCCATAGGTGTTATTTTTGCTCTTTCCCTCCTACTTTTTCCACAGCAATTAGCAGATAATTAAAAAAGCCACAAAGAGGTTGTGTGTCTATCTTTAGTTAGCGGATGCAAGTTTTTTCTCAGCCAGATTGGGGCAGAGGAGACCTAGGGAGAGCACGGGCAGGGAAGCAGAGGCAGTCAACTCCAGGACTGACCACGAGTAAAGGAAAATGCTGTTTTACTAGAAAGAATTCTTGTTACCTGGGGAATTTTTAATATTTTTAATATTTCATCTTAAGTTCATTTTGTAACACACTGCTATCAGTATTAACTACTAGAGCTATGGGAAGTTCAATCATTGGCTGGGGCTGTTTAGCACAGGGGAAGAAGCACAAATAAAAACACACGCGCGTTTTGTATTTTTACACTGGAACTGCTTCTGGATGATTCCACAGACTCCTAAGTTGTGCACAGTCAAACATAGTTCAGAAAGTAGAAGATACCGAAGCTTGAGAGAAGCTACTATAACTTGTTTACCGTTGTATTTGCAGCACTAAACACCCTGTCTGGCATACAGGACACACTTAATAAATAGTACAGACAGATGGGTGGATGGATGGAACAGTCATCGGATTTTCAGCTGTCAGATCTGAATATAGTCTAGATGTGCCAATTGTGTAGATATGTGACAAGTCCTTTTGTCTTTGGGGCTGGCTTTTCTTTTCTACTTTCTGCAAAATGAGAGACTCAGACTAAACATACACAGATCATTGGAACAGTGTACCGTTTAGAGTGTGAGTAATACCTAATTAAGACAAATTGTTTGGTCACTGCTATGTATGATGGCCAGTACAGGGTGATATATGCCAACACAAGGTAAGTCTAGGAGTTCAGGGAATTCTAAAACTGTCCTGTCTTAAAAAAACTGGAGCCCTAATTGCACCTGAAGTGTAATCCTGTGACCCTCAGTGTGCTGAGGTCCTCATATAACCACGGCCTTGGGCCTTAATAGTAGAAGGGGGACAAGGAAGAGACACAGCCACAGTTTTTAAAAGAGATTTATAACAAGTGCACAATGTTAAAATGAAGCAAGCTGCTCATTTGATTGAGAGAAATTAACACTTTCAAGTCATCAAAGATCTTTGTCCGTTTGAGAATACTTTTGGTTAAGGATCTTAATGGTCTGAAATCTCTATGGTGAAACAACAAGTGTCCCTCTTTTTGTCCTATATCTTCAGGAAAGAATGATCTGAAAGTCTGCTGGGCACAAGATGTCACCGAAATAGCTTCTACTCAGAACAAGGTGACAGGTGAGATCAGAGTGGCAGCAATACACAACAACCTGGAGACGAATCTAGTAATATTTCTTAGTATGAATTCATTTATATTTACTAATACCGATCAGAAACATGCGTAATACTTTAAGCAGTTTCACTTAAGTGTCAGACAAGTGGCTTTATGTTTTCATCAAATAAATGTTATCCATTTTTAAAGTGTTTTTATTACTGGCTAAAACTATGTTGTCACTATCCACCTACATTTTATAGCTAAAGGCACTGAAAAGGGCTTGAAAATAATATGCAAAAATCTTCAAAACATAGACACACACTGAGTTATTCTAGCTTTTTAAATTTAATTTACCTATTCTGGGTATAGTCTTATTTATTTGCATTCATTCATTTACCAGCAACATTGTGCACTGGAGAATCTACTGGGGTTAGGTAATCACATGGCTTTAAAGACAATGGGAACAAACCCATAATTTACTGGTCTTCCTAGTTTCCTCACCCCAAGGTTATCTGGAGTGGTTTGCTGAGTAACTTTTTTGGAAAGCATCTTTTTATCACCTGTAATGAATACTGCACAATTTTAAAAAATAATCTAAAATGTGAGCATATTCATAATAACTTTTTTTCTCTTTTCTTGGCTCAGGAAATGGTTTTCTTGCCTGTCTGGTCATCCTGTTATCCACCACTGAATGCTACTGACCTACTAACTCCTCATCTGAGGCAGAAGGCTGGGTAAGTGGATCATACAAGCCCTATTTTTGCCTTTTTATACAAATTCCCAGGGAAATCTTTGCCTTTCCTCCCCCACTTCAAGACTACGTGTTGCTGTTATGGTCACCTCTAGAGAAGAATGGGAAGTTAAAACTCCTTAAAAACAAAATCACAGTATCCAGAAGTCACAAGGGATGCACTTTATCAACTGGAGCTCGATGATACTTTTGCTAGATCTCACTAGTTAAGGATATGAAATTATGTCAGACTTAAACTGTGAATAAAATAAAGAACAAATGTTAGTCTTTAGATTTGGGAGCAATCATAGAAGACCTAATTTTTTTCATTGTTTACTTAGTCACAAAGAAATGTATAATTCTTTGCTTTGGCACAGGCATAGAATAATGTGAGGAAAAGCATATTAGATAAAGATCTTACTGAAACTCATTTCCCATTTAAAGCTAGGTCTCTCATTATGACAATCTTCTAATTAATACAGATGGTGATGTGTACCATGAGCCACTCTCTGGTCTCACAGAATATCCTGATCTGGGAATATTTCATGGCCACTGGGACACAGCTGAGCACCAATCCTCTAGGATTTTATTTGCTGATTCCAAGTCCTGTGGACGCAACTGGACTAACTGTTCCCAAATTTTGCATCTGTGCTGTCCCGATTACATGTGAAATAGCATGATTCCTCATTGCAAACATTCTGATTTGGTAAGTATGGAGTGGGGACAAAGAAATGGACATTTCTGACACCACTGAACTCTTCACAAAAAAGTGTACAAAAAAGAGTTATTATTAAAGTAAAACATTAGAGCTGAATCACATGAAATCCATACTCTGAGGAAACAGATTTCAAAGGCCAAGCAATATTAGGGGTAATTACCACTCCTACCTTTAGGCTATGGTTTCATCTGAATGATTAACCTTTAATAAGCAAGTTTGTGTGTTTCCATAGTTCTAAAGCTATCACCTTCAAGACTATCTTATGATCTCTATATTGCATGTAGCCATTAGCTATGTTAGTCTTACAAAGAAAGAAAAGACATTGTTATAACTAACAATGTTTAAAGAGCTGCTAGAAGTCAACTTGCTTACCTGTATTTCCACTCTCTAATACATAAAAGAAATGAAAAATGAAACACGGTATTACCTATGGCTGGTGAGTTTAATAGTTTACAGTAAGAGGATGGTAATAACATATTTTCTTTGAAGGACCAGGTGATAAATCTATTGGGCTTTGAAGGTCACCATTATTCATTGATTTGAGCAATAAAGCAGCCACATACATGATAAGTAGATGATGACATTGTCTGGTTTCCATAAAACTCCATTTGAACACACTGGAATTTGAATTTTATATTACTCATCTTTAGGGATGTTATTCTTCAACCATTTAAAAAACATATGCTAGCTGAGCCTAGTGGTGTAGGTCTATAATTTCAGCACTTTGGGAGGCAGAGACAGGAGGATCACATGTTCTAGTTCAGCTTGGGTAACTTGGCAATTGAAGGAGATCCTGTCTCAAAAAAAAAAAAAAAATCAAACAAACAAAAACCAGGCTGCAGAAGTCACTCAGTGTGAAAGCGTGGTTTCAGATCTTGCTTCTGAGTAGCTCATTCACCCATGCATCAGAATTGTTTTCATCATCAACTCAAAGCTGGGAACAGAACAAATTGAGTCCTTTCCCCAGATACGTATGGATAAAAAGATGAGAGAATCTTGTGGCTCAGGGAGCTGTAGATGTTAAAAAGTTTAATCTATTAAATTAGGGCAGCATTTCCCAAAGGATGTTATGCTGAATGCTGACTCTGTTGGATGTTCTGCTGCAAAGAGCATCTCAAGGTCACACAAGTTCAGCAAACGTGATGGGAAATGTGTCTCCTTTTTTGGTGATTCTTAATGCGTCAGAGGATGTTAAAGGCTCTTAGGATTCCTGCAATAGAACTGCATAACTGAGTTATGTAAAGAGTTCTTCAAAGTTACATGATCAGGGAAATTTGTTTTTCTTCACTTAAGTATTACTAATGATCCACAAAACTACATTTTGGGAAATCCTAATGTGAATAATAAAGAAGTAGGGAACAGTGTATGGCAGGGGAATGGATTATGTGTCAAAGCAATCCCTTTGGTGAAGATCACACCTTTCTCCCTTGGTTTCTCATTTTGGGAAGTTCTATCACTTTCTATCTGATATGGTTTGCATAGGAAACGTCCCGAAAAGGCTTGTGTATTGGAGGCTTGGTGCCCGAGGAGGCAGTGATATTCAAAGCTGGAGCTTTGGGAAGTGACTGGATCCTGAAGGCTCTGATCGTATCAATGGGTCAATGCACAATGGGTTCATAATGTGATGGACTTTTGGGTCTTGATGGAAGCTTGGGAGGCAGGTCCTAGTGGAAGATCAAGGGTGCTTGGGAGAGGATGTGCCCTTAGGGGACAGATTTTTTTTCCTGGCCTATTCCTCTCTTTTTGTTCCCCAGTTGCCCTGAGGTAAGCACCTTCATTTTATCAAAACCCTCTGCAGTGGTGTCTTACCTCACATCAGGCCCAGAATCGTGGAACTAGCTAACCATGGACTTAAACTCCATGAAAACACGAGCCTAAATAAGTCTTTCTTCTTTCCTTTAAGTTGATTTTCTCAGGTGTCTCATCACAGCAATGGAAAGCTAATCACTTAGGTACTCAAACCAGACAAACACAAGCTACATTTATAGTGGTGATAACTTTTTAAAGTTTGTTTAAACTTGATAATTTAGAAAACGATTTTTAAAATAACTCAAATAGCACAGAGGAAAGAATGAAAAGCAACATTTTCCTTCCGTTCAATCATCCCTATCCTAACAGCTCATAATTTTTCCAGAGGTGCTAACCATGATTACCAGCTATTGTTTGTATCTTTTATTTTGGTGGGTCTGGAAATGGAGCCAAGGCTTCACACTCAGCTACTTCCTCAACCCATTTTTGTTTCTGATATTAAGACAAGGTCACTAGGTTGACCAGGTTGGGGCTGAGCTTGCAGTCCTCCTGCCCCAACCTCTCAGAGTGCTCAGATTACAGGTCTGCTCCACAGGTCCTGGGCCAGTTATTTACATTTAAACTCTTCTGGCAACTCTAGAAAACATGCATGCAAACTCGCAGTATTTCTCCAGTTCCTTCAGCAGTATTTACTGACGGCATTCATCCTTAAACTTCTTTCAGCCTGCCTCCCTCCCAAATGTGGTCTATCACCTGGTCACCTTGACCCTACCTTCAAATGACATCTCAAGTCACTGCACTTCTCTGCCTCTCCTTCGTCCGCACCCTGTCTTACTTTTAATCCCTTAATCCTTCAGTTCATTCTCCTTAATGACTCCATACAGATTTCCTTAAAATACATATTAAGACATTCTTTGGCTCAAAAGTCTTTAGTGACTTCCCCACCTAACACAGAATTCAACATCTTCTTGAGACCTGTGCATTTCCACACAATCGGCATCGGGTCCACCCCTGTCTAGCGCCTCGGAAGCCAATGCACACACTCCGGCCACATGGCCTTTATGACACCCTTTGACGCTCCAGCTTTTTCTCTCCTTTAGGTCTCCTCATCTTCCGGAATACTTCTTCCCCCCCCCCCCCCAGGTCTTAGACTCTCTCTGTCTCTCTCAAGTTAATCCCTGTGCACTTGACAAAATCAAAATCAATTTACAGCTTATTCCAGAGCTGACGCAGTAGCCCTGGCTTCGTCACTGCCCACCACCATTCTTCTCTGTACCACCTCCCATCATCTGGTATTACGTGCTGTATTGTGTAAATGTCCGTAAGTTCCAAAAAAGGTAGGAAACTCATCTGCTTGCTTCAACACTAAACTGTGAAACACCTGCCATGGTGCCTGGCCACACAAAAGGGCCTGCAATCGTGTGTCACATCAAGGATAGTCACCTGTGCTGGAGCCGACCTGACTGTACCACTCCTGCCTCTCCCTACAACCAACGTTAGCCCCACTTGCATTTTCCTGTTTTGCACACCTATCATCCAAACGTCTCACCTGCTCACCTGTTCTAGGACTGGAGCTTTAAGAGTCACTTCTTACCCCTTTCCACACAGGCTCCTCTCCACGTGGCAGTTCGTTTTATTTTCCTTTGGGGAGCTCATTGCATTTATTTTCTGCACTGTTCATTTGGAGAATGATCTCCTGTTGCCTGGCACTGACTCATTTGTTTGTGTTAATTAGCACCTCATATTTATGTATTTTGTCTTGATAATGATGCCCCAAGTTTACTGAGTTCAGCACCTGGTACTCTGTATGCTGAAGAGCATGGTGTGCTCCTGCAAAAGGTGGATACATAACAACCGGCCCCTTAACCCACCCTGTGCAGTGTCCCCATCTCAAGACCTTGGCAGGGGAACTTGATCCACCTGCTTTTGCTGTTTTCCTCCTCAGGGTTCTGAGTGTGCTGCCGTCACTCTGAGGAGGAAGGTGGGGTCCCAGTATGTTGTGGCATCAAGGAGAGGAAGTGGGGGGGGGGGGCAGTGAGGGCAGAAGGTGTCCCCAGTTTCTCCACTTTCTTTTTAGCAGGCACCAGAGTCAAGGACTTGAAAGCAACTGTATGAGGAAAGAAGTAAACTTCATACTGGTTAGGCATCTCCTAGAATATTCAAAAGGGTGGTTTGATTAAGTTGTTGGACATACAAAAATTTAAAGTTAAATGAAGATATAAGATTGCCTTCTAAAAATTTTCAATCACTGATGCACTTTCTCACTGATCAACTTCCAGTGAATTATATCCAAACATTAATTTAATTCAGGAAGTGTCTTTGGAAATCCACATAGTTATTCTGTACTTTTGGCTGACAATTCTAGTCTTGTCTAATATTTAATGATTATTTAAAATACTGAATGCTACTAGTTAGCTACTTTTTGCGTTACTTTGTTTTTACTGAGATATAAGGGTTGAGGAGGTTCTGTAATTCTCTTAAGACACTTAATAAATCTTTCTCAAGCTATTTCTGAAAGATAGAGTAGAAAAGGTGAGCCTGTAACAATACCATCCCTGTTAGCACAGACTGACTATTCAAGGTTGGTGGGCGTTTTTACAATTGTCACTTCTTACCAGGAGCTAATACAACCACTTTTAATGTAAGTAGAATAAAACAGTTATGTGTTGTCCCTATTGGTCAGGATGCAAACTGAGATAAAGAGAAACTCGGAGACATGTCTAACTAAGGGCATTTAAGCAAGCAGCTGTGGAACCCAGGTCTGTAATAGAGCACTCACCTCGCAGGTGGGAGGGCTGCGAGATGACACGATTATTTCGAGCATCCTTGAAAGGGTTTGTCAGCTTGGGGTCAGGATGCAATCTGCATGGCTCAGTGCAAAATGAAAATCTGGAGTCCCTTGTCGGAAACATTAAGCCAGCAATGATAGCCGAGGCCCTTCTAAGCTCAAATGCCCCTCTCAGCAATATCAGTTTGTATTTCCAAAGTGGGTCCTGATGAGGTCTCTGAAAGTCCAAAATGTGGCTGTCTGGACATCAGGGAAGCTATGAACTTCTGAAAACCTAAGGAGAACTCTGTGGTAATGGGCATGTGTGTTCATTTTTCATATTCAGTAGCTTTACTCAGGCTCCCAAAGTCATCTATTAATAAGGTAAAGAGCATTGAGAATGCTTCTCAGGGAGTAACCTCCATTATGCAGGTGCCCACAACGTCAGCACAGATTGGCAGGGAGGAACACGTTGATGGTCACTGGGCTTGACCCACCAGAAGACTGTACTGGTGAACTGTGAGTTTTCATGAGCACTTGGGAATTAACATGAAAACAAGGAATTCTTGGGGTCTTACACATGTTGGACCCACATTCCTGATGAACCCCTCGTGACACCCAACGGCCAGCTATTCAGTTAGCAGGTGTGAAAGGAAGCACCCTCAGTTTCCGCTGCGGCCAACTCACATTCTGTCTCTCTGTCACTCAACGTCTCCAGTGGCAGAAAGGTTTAGCAGCTTGCGGTGATATATATATATATATATATATATCTATCTATCTATCTGCTTCCTGGCTCATCCCAGCCCAATGTTAGAGACTGGAGCTAATGAAACGGTGCAGGAGACACTTTCGGAAACAGGAAGCAAACCTCTACAAAGGAAAGGATTCTTAGGAACACAACAGACAAAACGATAAGGCCCTGAGTCTCAGCCAGTAACACCACTGGCCCTCCAGAAACCACCCGCACAAATGCCCCTCTGAGACGCCTGATCTTGCACTCCTATAAAAGACAACGCAGTGACATGGATAACCAAGGCTAGTCCTCAAAATTTCACTTGCACAGAATGTCACTCTTCGCTGGACACAGCCCCCAGGGAGCAAGCAGAACACCAGGGCCCACGGGCTCTTCCCAGTCCCTGCGCTGTCCCCACTCAGTCCTTGCTCACAGCACACTGCCACTGCGGGCAGGTACGGGGTCCAGCCCATGTCAAAGTCTTGCAGATCTGAGATAACTTTGCCTGCTCACGCCAGGTAACTCGTCAATGGCAGAAAAACAGCTCATGGTTTACCCACCTTGACAAGTGAGCAGTCTGGCAGGTGGACACATTCCAGTGGTTTTTACAGCAGGCGGGGGATGAACTATTTTAATTGAGCACAACTGCCCCGTGGGCAGCCTCGCTCGCGGGGAGTGTGGGTACCTTCCCGGAGTCATCCGCTCCCACGCTGTCTCCACATGCCCGGGTCACAGGAGGTCACGAACTTCTAACCCCGGCTAACCCGCCAGGCTGCCCCAGCTCACCGTGGTCTGGGCTCCAGACCCAAGTCCGCCCCAGGGCGCAGCCGGAGCGGGGCGGGGGCTGCGAGGATCACGCGCCCAAGGGTCCTGGGCGCCAGCGGACACGTGGTCCCGGATCCGCAGCGCCTTCTCCTGCAACAGCCCCCGGGGCCCGGGAGGCCTCGGCGGGCCCCGCGCGACACCGCTCTCGGTGTGTGCCCACACGTCCCCCGGCAGCCGCTCCGGCTCCCCCAGCCGCGCGCCACCTGGGCAGGCTGCGGCGCAGCGGGCGCCCCGCCGGCCCCTTCCCGCCCGCCTCGTGCCCCGCCGCCGCCCCGCCGCGGACCTGGTTACCTGTTCCTCCCGGGTGGGGCTCCGCCAGGCTGTCGCCACGCCGGCGCTTCCCCGCGACCGTGGAGGCGGCCAGCCACGCGGACGCAGCGCCGGGCTTTGGAATCCCGAACGTGACACTCTATATATCCGGCCGCAGCCGGGGCGTGGGGCGGGGGAAGCCACCCTCCCTCCGACCTTCCCGCCGCCCGGACGCGGGGCAGGTGGCCCGGGCGGGGCGGGGAGGGACCGCGGGCCCTGGGCCGGCCTGCATCGCCCGGCCCGCCCCCGCGCCCGGCGCCGCGGCTCCCGGGATCCTTCCCCTCGCGGCGGGTCCCCGGGGCGGGCGAGGGGCGCGGTGGCCAGAAGGCGCCCCTTTCCGGCTGCGCGAAGGAAGGGCGCTCCCACCCGTGCAGGGGACGAGCAGGGCTGGGAGGCGGCGCGCGGAGAGGGTGTCTGGGCTCGGGCCGCGTCCCCGGGGGGCAAACCCATCCCCGCCCCCACTGCCCAAGCAGCCCAGCCCCAGCCTTGGGCCCCCACCCTGCGCGCCCGGAAGGATGCTCCAGCGCTCCGCAGCACCCAGGGGCCCCTGTGTCTTTGAAATCCCGGAGGTGGAGGGTAGGGGGCGGTGAGGAAGCACGGAGGCTCAGTTTACTCACACCCGGGGCCGGGAGAGCAGACAGGCTTTGCGTGTGAAGGGTGCGCGTGGCGTGGGTAGGTGGATAGAAGGGAAAGGATCGCAGACGCGGCTGCAGAACAGCAGCTGGCCAGCTGTTGTTAGCGACACTTCTGCTGTTTAAGGGGGAAGAAAACGTTTCCTTTCTTAGCCTGGTAGCTCTTGTGGGATTTGAGCACTGTTAAATCTCAAACAGAGAAACTGGCACGGTCGAGAAAAGCGATGAACAGGCCCCAGGGCAGCCCATGCCTCAACCAGGAAGTGCTGAAAATGGCCACCGCCCATCCCGGACAGAGCCTCGCATACACAGGCAGCGTGGAGAGCCACCAGGCCAGAACACTACCCTGGAAGTCGCTGCCATCCTTGTCACATTCAGCATGCAATTAAAAATAGATCGTGATTCATGAAAGTTGAAACTTACGAAAGGAGCAACTTGGTGCATTAAAACAATGTCATGCCTGTTTTGAATTCTCTGCTATTGGTTTTTCTTTAATTAAATATGTTAAGCAAAGTGTAGTTTCAAGAAACGGAGGCTAATTTCATCTGGAAACTGCCTGAAAGCAGGAGAGAAATGGTTAGGACCAAACAGATATACTGTTAGGCTTTTATCTCTGAAGCGTAAGTCTGAGTGTGTTCTTGAGTCTTGTGACAGTACTTGAAAGGAGCCTGTCAAGTGCAGGCGAGAAGGTGTAGGTATCACCTGCCTCATAGCGGAAGGAAGGCAAACTGTTGCAACTCATGGAGAAGCAATTTAGCTGCATATTTCCTGTTTATTGTTCTAGATATTTTGAATTTTTGATAAGATTCCCCTTCCTTAGGATGAACCCAGAGGAAATGCACAGAAGGAGAAAGCCCCAGGGGCACAGTTACATATTACAGTGATTTATAAAGCAGAAAATAAAAAAAGCCACTTTCAGTGGCATCGTCAAAGATAAAGCCCAGTACTATTAAGGATTAGAAACATAATTTAATTAATTTCCATTAAAATGATATTCACATGTGTATAATGTAGTAGTTGGCTGCTCTTGTCATAACAAAATACACAGAAATGTGTTATGTCATACTTGCGGAGGGCAGAAGTCCAGGCTGCCATGGTCTTTGGTTTGTGGAACCACAACCTGGGTCTCTGCTTGCTGTCACCTTTGGGTGGCATTCTCCTTGGACTCACATCTGAGTCCTGAATACTTTTTTGTTCAAATTTCACCTTTTTGTATCATACCTTACAAAATAGTATAATAAATCAAAGTTCACCTGAAGAACTTCATTTTAATTTAACTAGTTACATCTGTAACAACTCCATTTTCAAAAAACATCATGTAACGAGGGCTAGGATTCCAACACATAAAAATTTGAGGAGGAGGAAGTACAGCTCAATCCACAACAGATAACAACAAAGAGGTAGTGTGGTACATTGAATAGCAGACCTCAAAATATAAGTCGGAGCACAGTTACTGGAATCTTTAGAGATTAGAAATCAGAGTGACTTTACTTTAAAAAAGAATCTCTGCATATGTTCAAGATCTTGAGGTGTGATCAGACCTTAAAGCCAATGGCAGTACACTTACACAAGAAAGACAGCAGGACATTGGAGACACGCTCACCATACCGAGGGAGGGGATGGGCATGATGCAGAACCAAGGCACAACGTGGCACCTCGAAAGTTCCCCAGGAAGCCTCTGACGGAGCACTGCCTTCGCCTTAATTCCAGATTTCCAACCTTCGAAGTAAGTTCCTCTTGTGTGAGCCTTCATTTTGTGACAAGTTTTGGTGGCCATCCTAGGAAATGAGTACAGATAATTTGTTTGCAGTAGAATTCTATGTGCTTGTTTCTTCTCCTCCTCTTCTGAAAAGAGATGTTTGGCTCAAGGCCATTTCAAGTAGGTATTTTAATATGGTTTTCCTAAAATTCTTAACCTATATTCCAATGGACAAGTAGAAAACATGCCAAGAGCCTCATCACCAAACCACATTCTCTAACAGACCCAAGGTGGTGAACTGCAACAGGTGCTTATCCTGTGCAGTGGTTTCTGTTGTTCTGGGTCCTCACACCTGATGCATATGCAACTCTCATTATTAATACATGACCTTGGTTTAATTAGAGGACAATGTCCAGTATTTTATCTCAAAACAATGTTCCCAGTCAGTGCTGAGGAATAAGCTATTACAACAAACAACCTCTACATCCTAAACTTAACAAAAAACGCTCATGAAATGTACCAGACCTAAAATAATATTAGTGCCTTCTACTGACACCCTAAATTTGGAGGTTGTGAATAAAACCAGGTTTCCAAAGAAATCCCATCTGTCCTCAGTGCTATATGCTTAAACAAATACTATTAACTGATGATATCCTAGAATCAGAACTTTGACTTTTATCTACAATAGAATCATAAAAATATAGTGTTTATAAACAGAAAGCTGGTGATTGGGGATTACTAGCTCATTTTACAGTTGGAGTATGGGTAACTGGACTTTGATTATTGTTTAAGGTTGTTTTCATTAGCTCTAAAATATCCCTCCAAAGTCTGAGGTGTTCAGAGGTTCTCAGGAGGTGATGGATCAGAAGGCTCTAACTTCATCAGTGAATAATATGTTGATGAGGTCATAATTTAAGGGTATTATTGAGAGACAATGGGAAAGAATGTGCAACCATGTTGAAAGGAGTGAGTCATGAGGGCATGACTTCAAGGATTATATCTTGTCCCCAGCCCCTTCCCCTTCCTCTCTTGGTAACTTGACTGGTTTTCAGGAGTGAGCAGTTTCCTTTGCCACTCCCATGTGCCATGATACACTGCCTCGTCTTGGGTCCAGAGGAAAAGGAGCTATCCGGCCTGCACTCAAACTTCTGAAACCATGAACCAAAATAAGTCTTCCCTCCTCAGAGATTTTCACATTGTGTATTAGTCACAATGACAAAAAGTTGACTAACTCAAAGACCACTATAATAGTTTCTCATTGGTGTGTAATTACCACAGTCTTGGAGCTTTTAAAACAGTGCCCACTTGTTAACTTTAAAGTCTGTAGGTCAGCTCTCCAGGTGTGGCGTAATCGAGTTATTAGCTCACAAGGTGGAGATCATGGTGCCACTGAGACTGTGATCGCAACTGTGGCTTGTGTTCCTGTTCAAGCTCCTCATTCATTGCCGGCAAAATTTAGGTCCTCACAGAGATGTGGCTGAGGTCCTTGTGTCCTTGCTGGCTGTTGGGCAAGACTGTTCCAGCTCTGAGGCTGGCTTCAGGTCCTGAGTCTATTTCCTCTCAGAACAGGGTTGTTCACTCTTTTAAAGCCAGAAGAAGAAACTCCTTACTTCAAATCTCTGACTTTTCTTTTTAAGGCTAACGCCCAATTTCCTTTTGTTCCTCCCCTTGCCCACCCTTGGAAAGTCCTTGTCACCTTGACAAGATAGGTAGGTGCACACAATGCTCAACTTCATTGTAAACCTTAAAATTTACACTTATACATATCAATAAATGGGAAAAAAAGGCTAACACCCAATTATGTGATACTTGCCTATGATAATTTTGCCTTTGGTGAACTCAAAAACAACTGAATTGGAGGGATTGCTTTCTTTGTACATTATCACAGTTTTCCCAGTCCCATGCCTACGCAGAGGGAAGGAATTCTATAGGGCATATGAATTTTACCATAGTAACACTGGGGCTCCAGGAGAATTTTTACTACTATAGGCAGCTTTCTAGATGGTGGTATTTATTATCAGCCAGTTTGTGTAGCTGCTAGTTGAGAATTTTCACGTATTTTTGTCTCATGTTCTTTTCTCTACTGCTGCTGGTGTATAATTCTTTGAAAATTACTTAATATATTTGACATTCACAAAACTGCTCCTAAGGAAGACTACACCAGTGTTTCCTGCTGACTCTGATGGTGGGTCCTTAAATCTGAGGTCATAAGCACCAAGAGTTTTGGAGGATTTTCATGAGAATATTTAGAGGATGCAACAAAATGGTTATAACCAAATTAACAAAAGATATATCTTCTCATTGACTATTACATATACATTAACAATGTTAAAGTTAGGCCAGTTGAATTTTACTTTAAATATGTATGCATGTAGTAGATATATTGGTTTGTAGAAGTGTAGCGGAACACATGGGAGGATACATTCTGGATTTTTAGCACTGGTTATAATAAATGCTTTAGTGGGAAAAGTAGACAATGGGTGAGGTCTAGAAGGGACTCAAACACAAGAGCTCTCTGTTCCCAAGGAGTTTGGAGGTACCACACACTCTCTTGGTACATGGATATGTTCTGTTACCCAGAAGCTTTCCAATCCCAAAAGTTCAGTGACTTCTATGGAAACTTCATCATGTAGGTATAATGCTACCTAACAACATCATGTCTGTCTCAGCGTTTAAGTATGCTATGATACTTACATATGGACAAATTGCCTAATTATAGATTTTTCAGAACATATTCCTGTCTAAGTGACACATGACCCTATCTGAATTCTACAGTGGTGAAGATGCCACCACACATTTGTAAAGACAATGCAGTGCTCTAAGGAGAATTACGAACTTTGGTTGACAACTGTATTCCAATGGAGGTTCACTGACTGTGAGATGTGTTCCACTCTTGTGTGGGGGTAGAGGATATAAAGGAACTTGGTGGACATTCTGCTTAATTTTCTGTAAACCTAAGTTTACTCTAAAAATGAAATTTATTAGGTAAAAATATAACGTTACTGGAACTATGATAGAAATAGAGAAAATATGCTTTGTCAAGTGTGAAATGAAATCAAAGATGGTTTTGAAAGCTCATGGACTCTATTATAAAAAGGGGGACTTTAGAGCCCTGAAGGAAAATAATTGGAAGTGCTTCTCCCTACACAATGAAATAATATGCAACTATAAAGAAAGACAGATACGAAGCTTTTGAACAAAAATGGGGCCAAATTTGCTGAAAGAAATGGACCAAAAACAAAAGACTGACTATAAATTGGTGTCCCTCTTAGGAAATCCACAAAAATATGCTATAAATTTGGTTACAGAGCATGAAACTAAAGAGTAAAATTCAAAAGTCACAGGTTGATCTAATCGTGAACTGAGTTCTTAGCCAACGGACTAAGACTCTGTGGTCTATTATCATTACCACCCCATGATGGCTTCTGGGTAAAGATGCCAAGAACCACTTATTTACCAACTCTTACTGCTTTTAAAACTAATAATATCCCAAATCAAAACCACTGTCTTCTGATACTCCACTTCCAGGTAATCTCTATACACCTCGATCACATCAAAAAAGTTTCATAGATTAAGATTTTTACACCAATTCCCCATGTTGAATATAATCATTATGTTTTGCAAACTAATTACTACTAATAATTATGGGGAAGTTCCACAGATATTATAAAAAAGCTCATACTGTTTTAGTGGGATACTATTTTTTGTTATACTTTAGATGTTTCCCTTCCTCCATGTTCTTTGGTGCTGCTTGTCTCTCTGTCTCTCTCAAAGATTCCTTCAAGTATTTTCTGCGATGATGGGCTAGTGGTCGCAAATTTCTTTAGGGATTCTTTGTTATGAAAAATATTTACTTCTTCAATTTTCAGGGTTAATTTTTCTGGATACAACAACCTGGGTTGATACTTGTAGTCTTTTAAAAGATTTTGCTTCAGGCTCTCCTTGGCCTTTAACATCTGCATTGAGAAATCTGGTAATTCAAATGGGTTTGCCCTGGTAGAATTATGTCTATTTTTCTCTTGCTGCTTTTAATATTCTCTCTTTATGTTGTATTTCTGAGGTTTTAATTATGATATGTTATGGCAAGTCATGTTGCTGATTGAGGTTATTTGGGATTCTATAAGCTTCTTGTACCTGAAAATTAATTTCTTTTCCTAGATTTGAGGAATTTTCTTGCAGTATTTCAGTTAATAAATTCTTTATACCTTTGGTGCTGTCTTCTGCTCTTTCTCCCACACCCCTAATTCTGAGATTGGTTCTCTTTGAGTCACCCATCAGCTGTTGTATTCAGTTACTTTGCTCATTTCTAATTTCGGAGTCATGCCTAATTATAGCATTTATCTCCTCAGCTTTATATTCAGGGTCTGTCCTAACAATGTTTGGGTTGACTTCCTCTGCTTTCAAATGTATTTTTTAATACTTTGAATTTCAGTTAGATTTCTTTTCAAAATTTCCCCTTCTCTATGAAAATTTTCCTTTATATCTTGCATTTCCTTATTCACTTCAGCCAACTTTTTATTTGTGGCTTCTATATGCTTAGTAAACTTTGTATCTATTAATACCACTACTTGTTTAGAAAGTTCCAGTTTAAGTCTGCTGATCATTACTTGTATTTCTTTGAGAATATTTTGTTCGAGCTGTTTGTAGAAACCAACTGGTCTATTTGTTTTTTCGACTTTCTTCCTTACGAGTTTCACTATTTCAGGGCCCATGTTATTAATTTCAGGGGTCTCAGGTGTTTCTGTGGGTGGCCTGTTGCCTTGTTTTCTTCCTATGATTCTGTTTTTGAGGGATTTCGCTTTAGAGAACCAGCCATGATGTTTCTTTGAGTGGCTATGATGGGGTGCAAGGGGAGCCGAATTTCCTCTGAGCTCTGTTTGGAAGTCGGCAGTGAGGGAGGGCCTAACAGTCTGATGGTCTCTGAGATGGTTTGTTCAACCCCAGCCACCTCAGCAAAGCTCTCCTGCTTTTCCTGGCTTCCTTCCCCTGAGGACAGGGCTCTTCAGCCCTGGAGGTGCTCCCACTGCTACCCAAGGGTGTTCTGGGGGTTGACAGCCTCTCTCTCCTCTCTGCCATCATCTCTTATGACAATTTCTTCCTAGGCATTAAGATTGAGCCCTAAAACCCTGATGGGCTTTTCTGAGCTTGGTTTTACTCTAAACAGTTCAGTTTCAGGCTTTATTTTTTATTTTTTAATGGCTTCTGCTTATGTCGCTGCCTGTTATGGCCGCTGAGCATTGCTTCTGGCCTAGGCTCCAGGAGGGCTTTCCTAGGGGGAGCTCACATTGCGTTTGTAGTATGCACTATCCACTGGCTTGTTTTTGGAGGCTGGAGCTACCAGCTGCTGTCAATTCTCACTTCTCCCAGATCCACACTTACCTGGGTCAGAGGTTCCAGGCTCTTGGCTTTCCTCCACCTACAAATGCCCAAGGCTCTGGACCGTTCCCAGTTGGCCTCTGGCTGCGTCCTGGGCTGTAGTTTTACTCCACTTCCAACGTGTCTTTGGGATTTCTGATCTTCCTATAGTAACCTCTTTTCAATTGTTGGGGTGCTCCTTTCTCTCCCAGCTTAGTCAGAGATTCCAGGCTCTGGGTGGGCTTTCTTTTGTCTATGGATGCCTGTGGCTCACAGCTGTTTGCAGTTGGCCTGGGGCTTCTTCTTGAGCTGCTGTTTCCCTCCACTTCTGGTGTATTTGGGGGGATTCTGACTTTTCCGTGCTTCCTTTCAATTTTTGGAGCTCTCTTCCCTGTCCTAGCTACATTGAACAGGCAGTTTTGGGCTATATTCCCAACTTTTAAAGTGAGTCCATGAAGAAACATTGTGCAGCTCTGTTACTTGGCTGCCATCTTGACTGGAAGTCTCTGAAATTACATTTAAAGGAGATAAATTTTACGATTAGTTTTTCAAACTATGAATTAAATTTAAAGGGAAAATTAAAGTATTTTTCAATGATTTTGATAAAACTGAATTTTTTGAATCAAACTGAAAACACAAATTATATTTTTGAATTTCAACATTTTACATAGAAATTATTTCACAAAAGCTAATTTCATTAGCGTTAAATAATATTTCATTGCTTCAGAATTAGTTTTGAAAAATCTAATCTCCAAATTCATGAAGAACTTTTATGGAGATAAAGTTATTCATAAGTTGAGTGCATTAAGTTCCTGTCATTGCTAAGGTAAGAAAAAAATTCAAACCAGTAAGGTGTTTCCCAGTATAACCTTGAAATGTACAGATAAACAAATTTAAGAGTAATGGTGGAAGTTTAATGTGACAAAGTTTTATGACCTGGTAAAGCAGGTGTTACAAATACCACCCAAGAGTGGAGCCAGAAATTAGAACACAGAGAGAAGAAGTAGACATCTGACACTTAACCCTTCCATGAAAAGCCTGTTATCTGCAGGAGTTTGTGCATCGATCGGGTCTGGTGTTCAGAAACTGATGGTAACTTTTTGTCTTTTCTGTTGCTTAGGTCTTATGCTGCTCAGATCCTGATGTTCCAAGGCAATGTCTCTATGATACTACCAAGGGCACATCCCAAAATATGCATGGCATTCAGGTGCAGTCATAGTGCATTTTTGAAAGTATGATTGTAGAATCTCTCTCTCTCTCTCTCTCTCTCTCTCTCTCTCTCTCTTATTTGAGACACAGTCTTGTTCTGTAGTTCAGGCTGGTCCTCAAACTTAAAGCAATCCTCCTCTCTCAGCCTCCTGAGTGTTGGGATTACAGGCATGCACCACCACACCCAGTTTATGCGGTGCTGGGGAATCAAAGCCAGGGCCTTGTGTTTTTAAGCAAGTGGTTTAACAACTGAGTGACATCTCCAGCCTTCATAGTGGATTTTGAGGTTAAATGGCAAGAGACATGGACAAGGCAGTATTTTAGGGGAACTGTGTTGTGTTAATCATGAGGACAATGTTTAAGATTATATGCCAATAAGGAGCCAGTAATAAAAGCTGGATTCCCAGTGACAGAAGTATATGCCTGCATTGGTTATGGTTCTCAGAGAAACAGAATTAATGGAAACTATGTATCTGCTGTCTGCCTATCTATATGAATTTATTAGAATACTTTGCAAATTCAAAGAGAGAGTCCAAAATGGCCACCTGCAGGAGTTGGAGTGTCTGGTGGGGCCAGATGCGAAGTGGAAGACCACCTGTCTGAGACTGCAGGGCTGCCAGTATGAGTCTGTGCCATGAATCAATATCCAGAGGAGACAGAGAAGACCTGGAGACTGATGTGAATCTGCAGTGGAGATCGGTGATACAAAGACGTGAACGAGTCAGTGTCTACTGATGATGGCAAAGGCTTGTGCATTCCCAGAATAAGAAGCTGTAATAATCTTTCTTTCTTTTTATTTAATTTTTTGAGACAGGGTCTCATTCTGTAGTCCAGGGTGGTTCTGAAATCACTATACAGCCCAGGCTGGCCTCAAACTACAGAAATCCTCCTGTCACAGCCTCCCAAGTGCTAGGGTGACAAGTGTTCACCACCACAGTGAGCTTATGTGGTGCTGGGAAATTGAAATCAGGTAACCGCTGACTTGTTCCTCTGGCCGCCCTTTGCATTTGAGCTGCCACTCTCTTGGTTGGTTTACCTAAACATGGGGTGGGGTTTCCTGCCTCATTTGCTGGTGGGTAAGTCAACATTCACACCCAAAGCTTCACACTATGGGCTGTCCTAATCCCTTCAAGTTTATAATCGTTTTAATGGTCATACATTCTTTAATAAGTTTACTTTGTGTGTGTGAGTGTGTGTGTGTGTGTGTGTGTGTGTGTGTGTGTGTGTGTAATGTTGAATTCTATGTAAGGCGAGTCATAGAGAAGTCAAGAGGTGGGTCCTGATTCATTGGCAGTTTGTGTTAGTGAACGAATGAGGGGGAGTGTTCTAGGCATGAAAACACAAGACTATCAATCATGCTGGGAACCACAGAAGTGAAAGAAGGCATAGAGACTGAGTAATGGAAAGAGATGCTTAGCAGATGTCTCTCTTAACTGAAGACAATGATAACCAGTCAGCATCTAGCCATGGTATTGGGCCCTGATCATGGCTCAATGGCTGACAAGAGCAAAAGAGAAAGTGTAACATTAAGACAGGCTTTACTGATCCCAAGCAATGTGATTTTCTGCTGTAATTCATGGTGGTTTAGGTTTTGATGGAAGAAGACCACTGGACTCATTCTAGATGTGCAATGGTTTTGGGTGACTGTAGTTCATTCCAAAGCACAAATTCTCCTTACCAAATGACTCACCAAACACATCCCTACTCCCCAGGGAATGGGATACAGCTGGAACTTAGGGAAGTCTTTTGCTAGTTATCTCTAGCAGTAAGGGTTTGAAAACATTTGAGGAAAAAGAATGAAACAGGCTGACCTTCCACGAAGATAGGCAACTCCAGAAGTCCCCATGCTCCACTGAATATATTCTGACTAGGGCCTGAAGTTTTCCAGAATTCAACAGGCAGTTAAGTGCCCATTCAATTTGTTATTCTTGTCTTCTGTAACAGACTAAGATCAGATCTGTTAAATGTATAATCACACAATTTTCTGTAGTCTTTCTTTAGTATTCTTTCCAAGCAGAAAAACTAATATTTTTAGCTATTTGATAAATAATTATTGTCTTACATTCTCTTAATTTCACACAAGAAGCACAATAAATGTAATGCTCCTTTTTAAAAAATCCACAGTTCTTTATCATTACAAAGATCATCTAATGATACTACTTGGCAGATTTAAACAAAAAATATCCAAAGCCTACCTATATATCCTCAAATAAATACTAATTAAAAAGAAAAATAACTATAATTAGGGAAAAAGCTACCTGAACTTTATAAAATGTCAAATTGTTTTTGATTAATATTCTGTGATTTTTTCCCTAAATTTTTATTTTTATTTATTTACTTATTTACTTTGATACAGGGTCTTTCTGTAGCCCAGGCTGGTCCTGAACTCACTAGGTAGCCCAGACTGGCTTTGGACTCAAGGCAATCCTCCTGCCTCAGCCTCCCAAGTGCTGGGATTACAGGAGTGCACCACCATGCCCAGCTTATGTGGTGCTGGAGGTAGAGCTTGACTTAGCTTTTGCTAAGCAAGCACTTTAACTGATGAGCCATTCCTCCAGCCCCCCCCCCGCCCCTTTTCTAAATTTTTAATAAATCAGTTTGTTGTCCCCATGATCAGGAGCTTGACACCATACAAGGCAATGTCCAATTTCCCACCCTGAGGACTCTGAGAGAGCGCCCCGCTACACGAGGATGCTCCTCCACCAACCATACTTCTTTCTTTCACTTATTCGTGACAAACACTCATGGACCATTTGCTAGCTGGTAGACGCTATTCAAGTTTTTAAACTGAGACACAGTAATAAAAACAACTTCCCTTTCCGATGTTGTAGCTAGACAGAGAAGATACGTAATAGAACTTTCCAAAACAGACAAATCACAGTCATTTGGAGGAATGAATAGACTCTTTGGAAGACAATAAAAGGGAAATCTGATTTAGATTTGAGATTTCTAGGCAAGGACAGTTTGGATCTGGAGTGTCCCCCAAAGGTCTCATTTATTTGGATGTTATGTACTATCTATGAACCCGTATGCTGTTGGGAGATTGGGGCCTGGTCTGGAGGGGTGGGTAAGAGGCACGTGGTAGATTATAGGTGTGTGGTGGAAGGCAGGTATGTGACAGATTATGGATTACAGGCATGTAAATAGATTACAGATTGTGGTGGGATTAGGGGCTTAAATGTGGGAGGGGTGGAACACCGACACTGGACCCAGAAGGGGTGGATCACTGAAACGGGACCTGGAAAGATATGTGCTACTTCTTCCTTTCCACCCGAGAGTTGGGTTTCTATTTACAATACTGTGAGGATCTTCCTCTACCTCTGCCTCTGCCACATGTATTGTGGCTTGGATCTGGAATGTCCCCCAAAGTCTCATGTATTTGCATGTTATAGGTTGTCTGTGGAACCGTGTGCTATTGGGAGGTTGGAGTCCAGTCTGGAGGGGTGGGTTACAGGCATGTAAAATGGATTATAGGCATGTAATGGGGGTTTACCACACCTCCCACACCTGGAGCCAGGAGGGGCTGATCATTGGGATGAGACCTGGAAGGATACACAAGCTGCTTCCTGCCTTCCTTGGAGGACTAGTGTCAACTTTTCTTGACTTCGCTTCCTGTGTGTGATGTCATGAGGAGATGCCTCTACCTCTGCCTCTGCCATGTACTTCGATTGTTGCCAGCCGCCCCTGAATGGACTGTGACCTTCTGAAACTGTGAGCTAAAATAAACCTTTCCTCCCCTAAATTTGTGGATGTCGGGTATTGAGTCACAGCAACAAAAAAGTAACTGAGATGTGTTTCCACAATTTTCCAGCTGCCTGCCTGTGAACGGACTCATAACCTTATAAAACTATGAGCTTTTCCTCTCCTAAATTGGTGCATGATGGATATTGAGCCACAACAATGAAAAAGTAACTAAAATAGACAGCAAATGTAAAGGGTAAGTGTAGAATCTGACTCTGTGGTTTGAAATGACTAGAGCGAGTAGTTAGGAATCAGATTATCAAAGGTCCTCTAGATTGTAGGAGGAGATTTGGACTTAATTGGGAGCACACAGTATCATAAACACTTTATGTAGGATTTGGACACTCTACCTTTGTGATCTGAGTTTACTGACTCAGGGTGACCACCTGACTTTAGGTAAACCAATCATACTTTTTTCTCCCAGAAATGTATAATTTTGAATTAAAAGATAGGCTCTAAAAGGTCCTTATGCTTGGAAAGTTTGAGTAACTTTTTATAAAATCTGTAAATCGTTGCTTCTGGGTCTTCAGAGCTTCCTAGGCTCTTGTGGGCTATGGCTTGAGGTCTCCCCAGTGGTTCCTGAGCTGCAATTTGTATCCACGGTGGTGATATGAAGAGGTGATTTGGGGGTTCTTTGCTGTAACTCCCACATGAACTTTTCCACCATCCCCACACACCGAGCTTGTTTTTCTGTGTGTGATCTGGGCTTACAGGTAGGGATCCTCATTCTTTCCTGGCCATAACGTCCCAACTTCTCCAGCTCCGACATTACCACTTTGCTGACTTCAGTAGTTGGCCAACTAATGGTAACAACCCTGACCCCAGACATGACCTGTCTTCTCTAACCCATAGCTCACCTGCCTGCTCTCTCAGTTCAATGGGCAACTTTATTTTATCTTCTCCTATGGAAGCCCCTGACCACACACAGCTGAACAGTCCAATCCCTGACCTTCATGGTGACTAATTGGCCCATACTGAACAAAGGCTCTGTACATTCCATAATAGCCCCTTTTGTATCCTTCCCACCCCTACTCCTTTATCCCTTCTGCCTTTCCCCCTTTCTACTCTTTACTACTATTTTAAAGCCTTTGTCCCTTGTTTATCAATCTCTTGTACCTTACCCTTTCATCTTTCACACCTTTACCCTCTTTATGTCTTTACATGCCCGTATCCCTTATCCGCGTGCCTTATGCCTGGACTTACTACCCAGGTTATGGGGGCCTTCCACTTGTCCTTATGCCTGGTCCTGCTAACCAGGTATAGGGTACTGGAGAGGGCCTTATGTCTGGACCTGCTAGCCAAGCTTGAGGTAATTGGGGCAATAAACTTTCATTCCTAATTATTTTGCTACTAGTCATGATTTCGGTTCTGCCAGGTTCCTTCTTTAACCTAATATGAATGGGACGTGAAATCTTAGAGGTGGCTGTCGGACAGGTGTCAGTTCTCCCTGTGGGGTATGTCCATACCCCAATCTTCTTTGCCTTCATCATTGGTGTTTTGCCTGCAGCACACAGGTAACCTCTTTCTATCTACCAGACTGAGTAAGTGGTTTTGCTACCATCAGGAGTGTCACCTGTCCAACCAGAATGAAAGCCCTAGAGCTAGGCCTAACCTCTAGCCACTGGGCCTGGGGAAGAAGCGAAATCACCAGATGTGGCCTATCACTTTCCCTCATGTTCTGAGTCCTCTCTTTTGGAGATGGGGATGCCTTTTTCAGAGGGTAAAGTGTGTCCTTCCTTGTGGTACTCCCTGAGGTAGTCAAGACAATGGGCACCTCTCTGTCCTCAACCTCTGGTCACTGGGCTTGGGTCACAATTCCTTTGGGGTGCCCAATATGACAATCTTAAAAATGGGAAGAAGTTTCCTATGTTCAAACATCCTCTTCTCCTCATTCTGGATCCTCTTTGTGCTCCATATGCTACATTTTCTGTCCTTCGGAGGCCCATTCCAACCTCAAGACCAGGCAGAACAACCCCCTGCCCTTTACAACCTCTCTGGTCATGACTTTCTGGTTGGAAATACTTCATGGGTCCCCAGTCAGCCCCCAGCTAATCTGCTTCCTTCTTTCCTTCCTCTAGAAACTGTCTGGCTTCACTCTCTCCAGTAGCCAGTTCAACTCCCCTCCCCCTTTTCCAACCTCTCTGGTTCCTCCTTGCTTTCTTTCCCAAGTGCCACGATTCCTCCAGGTTTCCCCCCTTCATATCCAAGTGCACTGTCTCCTTCACATACCTACCAACATGACCCTCCACCGACGGCCCCTACCGATTCCACTCCAACATTAGAGGCATCATCCTCTTTTCTTCTTCCATGGTGTCTTAGTTACTTTTTCGTTGCTGTGACTCAATACCAGATTGATATCCACAAATTTAGGGGAGGAAAGGTTTATTTTAGCTCGCAGTTTCAGAAGGTCACAGTCCATTCAGGGTCGGCCGGCAACAATGGAAGTATATGGCAGAGGCAAAGGCAGAGGCAGCTTCTCAGGACATCACAGATAGGAAGGCAAGTTGAGACTAGTCCCCCAAGGAAGGCAGGAAGCAGCTTATATAACCTTCCAGGTCCCATCCCAATGATCAGCCCCTCCTAGATACAGGTGCGGGAAGTGTGGTAAACCCCCATTACATGCCTATAATCCAACTTACATGCCTGTAATCCAATTTACATGCCTGTGATCCACCTCTCCAGACTAGGTCCCAATCTCCCAATAGTACGTAGCCCATAGAAAATCTATAACATTCAAATACATGAGACTTTGGGGGAACATGCCAGATCTAAACCACAAGATTCCACCCCTAGCCCCCAAAAGACTCATGTTCTTCTCCCCGTGTAAAAAAACTCTGAGGTGAATAACTTTTTTCCATTATAAAGTACCTCAGATATTTTGTTTTGGTGACAGAGAATAGACTAATATAATCTTTCTATGCAAATTTTGAAATGTCTTTTTCTCATTCTAATAAACATTCCAATGTTCCTGTAAGATTTATTATTGTTATTATTTTTTCTCAAGTGAGGTAGAATTCATTCATTTTTATTTTGGTAAAGGAGTTAACACAATTAACAATTTATTTTCTGTAACAACTTTTATTGTTTGTCAGTGCATTAAATTGCTAAACCCAAGAACAAATACAGAAGAAAGATGTGCTGAGGTCACAACAGTTTTTATGGTTTGTTATCATTCTTTTTGCTTCAGGAACTGAGAGGCTTTGGTGCTTTCTAACAGTGTGCTGGTAATGGAGTAAGCCATTTTTCAGTGGGATTCTTAAACTAAAAGTATAAAACTCAATTAAGTCTGGAGAGTTAAAAAAAAAGTTAATAGGTTACTTTTTCTGTTTCCTTATTGCTTCAGTAAACTTTTGATTGTACCTGAGCAGGGACATTGCTCAGAGCCCTCAATGGTTTCGAACAAGAAGACAAATGCATGTCTCACAAGGACTCTCTAAAATCGACAGACTCTTGGTGGCCAGAAGCATGGCGTCTTCAAGTGAAGTGTAGTTCTTTGCACTTGGGCAGCTCTGGGTTCCTGCTCATGGAGAGAGCCTGGTGGGAGGGAGAGGTGGCGCACGTCAAGCACAAACCTGTGGTGAGGTGGATGCTCAGATGTTATGATGCAACCAATCCTTTCTTCCACCGCCCAGCCGCAGGTTCTACTCTTTATCCTTTGGTTTTGTCTTCCTTTTCCTCTCCTTTCTCGTACCTTACTGTTCCCTCTCTGCCACCATGTGCATACCTCGCTGCCCAGTGCGTGATCCTTGCTCTTCCCACTTTCTTGTTCAGCGTAGCATCATTCATTCATCCGCTTTCCACTCGCAACCCCTTCATAGGCCTCCCCACTGGCCTAATTAAATACAGGCCATTTATGGCTTTAGAATGGCGTCTTAATAATACATGTCTTCACTTACTGGGTAACAGAAATAAATTTTTCTACTTCCCAAAATAATTAAGACTACCTCTCACACACATTTAAAATTGAGCACACACTGTTCTAACCTCATTACACAGTCTTTTTATTTTAACGGAGAAGAGCTTTCTTATTATATTGCTTCGACTCCTGTTTGTTCTTGACAAGGTTGCTTTGTTTTCCACAGCTTTTACTTTCATGTCCTCTTAGCCGTGGCTGACAGCAGAGGAAGTTTCTACCTTCTGAAAACTTGCACAACTTTGTTAACGCCCGTTGCTTGCCTTGGTGTTGTAAACACTTTTTTGTATTGGCTCATTAATTTGTAACCCTACTGTTAAAATTCCTACTTCATAACTGAAGTAACAGAAAAAAACTAATTGGAGTACAATATTTAGAAAAAAGAATTCGAAATTGATGACAGTGGAGAATGGTATGAGAATGGTATTTTAATGTGACATTGTGTGCCTTTGTGTGAGTTTTTGAGTGAATGTGAATGAAAGTGAATTTTTATATTCATGGCATGGAAACAATTGACCTCTTAGAAAATGATATAATTATTTTATTCTACAGACAAGGAATGACATGGTAGGTAATCTAAAAGAGAAATTAATTTAAAAACCCAGTTTAAAAAACTAGGTCCTTCCATTCTTTCATGAATGTTTGCTTGTGGCTACATTTTGTGTTTTGAATTTCACTGTAACAAAACATTCAAAATGCTTAATAAACAATTTGGCATCTCTGGCTCTGAGGTTTGGCACGAGATAAGGGGGATAACAGTTTAGGCTTTATGGTCCTTTCTAGTTTGTTTTGTTCTGTTCTGTGATTCTTCTTTTATTTTATGTTTTTCTGTCTCTGGAGATTTTTTTTTTTTTTGTGGAAGGGAGAAGAGTAAACACTTCAGCTCCAAGAATTATTTTTCTTCAGCACAAAGAGGAGTTCTTCATGTCAACAAGCTTCAGAGATTATCATGCAGTTTCTTGGCAACAAACCTTTCAAAGTATCTTACTAGTATTACAGATGGAAGAACTTAATTGTTGAATGAATAAATTACGATTAAAGTCAGCTGAACAGATGCCAATAGCATGATTTGGGTTCAACATCTCTGAAGCATCTGAAACAGCAGGGTTTTACCTTTAAAAATTGCTTTCCTGTTCTTTATTTATAAGTTATCACAGCAGCTTCTTCAGGGCAGCTTAGCACTTGAGAAAAATTGACACACTGAAACAAGTGGCTTGTTAAGACCAAAAAACATACGAGCAGGAGTTTTGAGTGTGTGTGAGAGAGATACATTAGGTCACGTGTTATTTGAGGGAGAAATAACTTATCTTACAAAACGTGTTCTTTATCAGACAACTTTGAATGGAAACAGGAGGAACGTTGAATCAAGATTTACATCTTGGCAGCTATGTGCAAGGTGAGTGATGTGAACTAAAACATGGGCATTTTCGGTTTAAATTTTCCTAAAGAAGCCATAATGCAGTCTAGTTTTCATTAGCAGACTCAGCCCAGATTGGTGTGTTTTTCAGCCCCAAGTCTATTTTGAGACCAGCAGATTCAGCACCAATTTATTTCACACCCTTCTTTTTAGGATCTGTCCCACCAACAGCAAATGTCTCAGAAGCTAAAAATATTCAAGGGGCTTGTGGTAGCTTCAGGGATGGCCAGTCTCAGACAGGGCTGAGTTGGGAGGTGGGACTACTGGCCTTTCCTCTCTCTACTCTTACGTTTTCTTAGTAGCACTGACACCGACCAAAAGCATCTGAACTGAAACATGGTCATGAGAACTCTTCAAAGACAGTGCTAATCTAGGGTCATCCTTCCAGCTCCCGGGACTGGTCCACTTTCTTCATTATTCAAGGTCTTTCTTTCTCTCTCTCTCTTTTCTCTCTCTCTCTCTCTCTCTCTCTCTCTCTCTCTCTCTCTCCCTTTCCTTCCCTCCCCCCAGTAAAGTTTATTCTGCCTTCAGTGAGCCTGTTAAAAAGTCTAGTGGAAGAGGCTTCAGTACATTGACATACACGGTTTCCAGGGGCCATTATCTTAGTGCAGAGAACACGTCATCCCAGGGAATGAGGGAGGCAGTGGTGTTTTGGTAAAGGGAAGAATTCTTACATATGAATAAAAGCTGTTTTCCTAAAGGAATGAGATTTTTGTTTGTCCTAGGAAAAAAATATCTGTGCAGAAAGGAAAAACTCGTGTGCTTCAGAGACAAGAAAATAGACCACAGGGTGCGTGCGAGGAGCTGCCAGCCACTCTCTTGGTGCGGTGTGGCAGGGAAGGAGGCCTGCGGAGTTTGAAGCAAGCCCCTGCACAGAGCAGCTCTCGGAGATGTGCTGGGGCCCAGATCTTCCTATAGGGGCAAAGCCTTGCTGGGTGTTTTAGTTATTTTATCGTCCCTCTGGCAGAATACCCAACATCCACAGATTAAGAAAGGAAAGGCTTATTTATTTCAGCTTACCGTTTCAGAAGGTCTCAGCCTATTCATGGGCTTTCAGCAATGATATAAGCAAATGGCAGAAGCTTAGCTGGAGAGATGTTCGTGGCAAAAGGAGACTGAGAAAGTGAGGGAGGTCAGAGCTGGCTTATATCATGTTCCAGGTCATACCCCAGTGATCTGCCCCTTCCTGGTTAAGCCTCGATGACGCACTCATTCTGACCATTCCCCGCCTCCCAACAGCACCCTTAACCGCCATGATTGAATTACCTTCCAAATAGGAGCATTTTGGGGGGACATTTCAGATCCAAATTACAACAGTGGGTTTAGAGCAGGAAATGATAAACAGAATTTTTTCTTTCTTTTTTTTTCTTTTTTCTTTTGTAAACCTCAATGATAGTTGTGTATGGGAGAAATTTGAGAAGACCAACGCTGAAAGCGAGGAGTCAGTCGGAGACCTGCAGTCATGTGGGGTATTGACACTCCTCACCCACTTCTATTCCTCTGCATCTGTGAGAGAGCTCTGCGGTGAGGAGGGTAGAGCAAGGGCACTGCAGCTGCATGGTGGTGTTGGACTCTGACACTGTGACGGTGTGACCTGGGAAGACATGGGCCTGTAAGCTTCATTTCATTTCTAGGTAAATGGCAGTGAAAATAAAGCTCTCTGTTGGTTACTATGAAAGTTACCAAGATAGCAATGCAAACTGGGAAGCACAGTGATTGGTGTTACCTGACGTTTTATAATTATACCTCTATCATCCCAGAATAAATGGAAAAACCAGGTGATGTAACGAGGAGGATCGGTGACACTCCTGGCCAATCAACCACCTGTTCCAGCCTAATGCTAGTCAAGTGATTGTTTTTATTCTAGCAAGAATTTAGCAAACAAAAACAACCCAGAAACTCCTATCAGAGTGAGAAGAGTAAAGGGAATCTAGATGCCTTCTGAAAAACAAATCTCCGCCTTACTGTTAGGTGCCCCAGTTTCTGGCATGCAACGTTGCATCGTCAGTCTGCTCTTGTGGTAAGCTAAATATAGAAAAC
Source organism: Ctenodactylus gundi (assembly GCA_004027205.1). Lineage (NCBI taxonomy): Eukaryota > Metazoa > Chordata > Mammalia > Rodentia > Ctenodactylidae > Ctenodactylus > Ctenodactylus gundi. The sequence goes on along the minus strand of PVKB01004206.1, from coordinate 39,104 downwards.
ATGCTGAAAAAGACATTGGTATTTTGGCACTGTTCTTGCTCATGATAAAATGAGTGAGCTATAGTCAGTATCTACAGATTCCACCACCCTTTGAAAGGCCTCACTGGCCAGAGATGCTTAACAAAAATCTCAGCTCTCGCTGATGTAAAAGATCTCACTGCCTGTTTGTGTGGCTGGTGACAATACACTGGAGTACAGATGTGAGCGAGTTCATTCTACTGAGTATCCTTCAATCTTGCTTTTCAATATTTTTGATACGTTTAAAATTGTAACTTTAAACTTTTACTTTTGGAGGATAGTATTTGTGCAACTCTGTGGGACACAGTATGGTAACTTGCCTGCATGCAATATGCAATGATCAGATCAATGTAATTATTATTTCTATCTCCTCAAACGTCAACCTTTTCTATCTGTTGGGACTCTTTGCACCTCTTTTGTTTTCTGCTTTTGAAGAATATACACAGTTGCCATCAGCAGCTGCCCTTCTGTGCTTACGGCAACTCCAGCTCCTTTTCCTCTTTACCTGCGTTTGGATGGCCTTTACCTGACTTCTTTCCAGTCCTTCCTCCTGAACGTCCCAGTTCCCGCTGAGCGCCATTCCCGTCTGTTCTTGTGTGGGATTGCCTTGTTTCCACAAACTCAGGGGAACGTGTGCACTTGTTGCTCGCACTTGGTTTATTTCACTCGACACAACGATCTTCAGTTCCACCCATGCTGCCGCAGGTGACAGAATGCTGAGTAATGTCCCCCCGTGCATATATGCCACGAGAACTGATTTAGTCACATGTGTTTCAAGATATAAGGTATTATTTGAAGTATGGAATAACATGAAGAGAAAATAATTACCTACATTTCCACAAAACCCCAGTTTAATTCTCTCTGATGACCCTCTGGGCATTATTAGCCTGTCACATTCCTCTTACATTTCACAGGTAATGTCTTCTCATACGGATTCCTTTCCTAACCTGGACTGTTCAAGCCCTAAATTAGGACCTGGGCAATTGTAGCCTCATTGGTAAACCAACCCTTTAGGCATCCTACATATGACTGCATCCGTAGAGTAGGTTTTACTCAGAAGTGCTTTCTTATGAACATAATGGTCCTCTCTGACATTAGTTTCCTGGTAGTCCATTTTTTAACTCATGCAATTAACTGAAAGGAAATAAACGTCATTTCATAGGAAAAATCAATTTTTATGGAATTATAAACTGAAATAGTCTAAATCCATACTGAAAAGTAGAGAATAACCAGAAAAGTCAAATATTATTTGTTGAAAAATTTCAAAGTCAGATCTAGTATAATAGTGCATTTTAAAAATGAAGTATTGAACAAAACTAAAGCTCCAAGGGGACAATAGAAAAAATAAACCACCTTAGTGACCTTAGTTTGGCTATTATTTCTTACATAGTACACCAAAATCACAATGCGTAAGAACTGACACATGGTATATGTCATTAAAACTAAAAATTTCTGTCTTCAGAAGACAGCATTAAAAGAATGAAAATAAGGTCACATGATGGAATGAAACTTTTGCCAAACACATATCAGATGCAAAGCTGGTATCCAACATACTAAGACCTCTTAAATCTCAACAATAAAAAAATCAGTTCAATTAGAAATGAGACAAAAAGGAGAGTGGGAAAGCCCTTGTCACCTTGACAAGATACGTATGTGCATAAAAGGTTCAACTCCATTGTAAACCTTAAATTTTGCACGTATACATATCAATAAAATGGAGAATAAAAAAGAAATGAGAAAAAGATATGAACAGAGTGCTGGGGTTACAGATCTGTGCCACCAAGCCTGGTTAATTTTTTAAAATGTGGTATTAAGTGATTGTACCCAGGGACTTGCACATGCTAGGCAAGTGCTATAACCACTTAGCTATATCCCAGGCTCTCAAACCAGCTTCTCAATATATAGTTGAGACTTATTTTTAATTCTTTCAGCCACTCTGTGTCTTTTGATTGAAAAATATATTCCTGTTGTCTTTATTCATTGACAGGTGTGAAGTTATTAGTGCCATTTTGTCTTTTTCTGATTGTGTGATAGGTTCTTTGAGGCTTTCTTTCTTTGCTATCCTTGTGATCTGTGGTGACATTTTCTGTAATGGAATGCTATATATATATATATATATATATATATATATATATATATATATATATATGTTGGTTTTGAAGTTTTTGCTTTGTGGTTATCATGAGGCTTATGTATAACTTTTTAGTTATACCAATCTACATATAAAATGTTTGTACATTTACTGCCTTATTGCTACATTTTATGTTCATGATATCACAGTTTGTGTCTTTTATATTGCGTGTCTATTGACAAGTTGTGGCAGGTGGGGCTGCTCTTAACATTATTCTTCAATCTTTACACCAGAGTTGTGTTTACACATCGCCAGTATATTCTTATGATTTTACCACTTTATTATATTATTATAGGATTTTGACTTTGACTCTGCGTTTAGTTTTATTAATGAGTTTTATACTTTTATGTGTTTTATATAATTAATTAGCGTCTGTGTCTTTCAGATTAAGAATTTCCTTCAGCATGTATTGTCCTTGAATCTACTAGTGATTAGCTCTTTCAACATTTGTTTATCTGGGAAAGTATCTCTTATTTTTGAAATGTAGCTTTTTCAGGGGAAAATATTCTTGGTGGGCAGGTTTTCTCCTTCCAGCACTTTAAATATATTTGATCCTTGTTTCTCCTGGCCTGTAAGGTTTCTATTACTCAGTTTTCCACTGATATGACAAAATAGTTATGAAAATCAATTTAAAATAGAGAGGATTTATTTTGGTTCATGATTTCAGAGGCTTCAGTCTGTGGATACTTGCCAAATAAAGAGAGACAGACCAACTCCCCAACCCAAACCCATTAAAGTGTGACTCCATTAATCCACTGATGAAAGTAGAGTCCCTGTGATCTAATCAGCTTCTAAAGATTGTAGACCTTTACCCCCCCGCCCCCATTTTATTGATATGTACAAGTGCAAAATTTAAGGTTTACAATGAAGTTGAGCATTTTGTGCACATATGTATCTTGTTAAAATGACAAGGACTTTCCCACTCTCCTTTTGTTCCTGTCCCTACCCACCCCACCCTCCCTCCCCACCCTACCCCCTGGTTCACTTTGTTTTTCATTTTAAGTTCCATGAGATAGTTGTGATCTGAGTTTCGCATATCAGAGAGACCATTTGATGTTTCACCTTCTGATTCTGACTCACTTCACTGAGCTTGATGTTCTCAAGTTTCTTCCATTTGCCTGCAAAAGCCTCCACGCTAGACTTTTTAGATGCATAGTATTCTATTGTGTATAAATGCCAGTTTCTCACTCCAGAAAGAACGGCCTATATCAACAAGTCAAATAGTAATCAGTGCTGGTGAGGCTGCGGGGAGAAAAGAACCCTCCTGCACTGCTGGTGGGATTGTAAATTCGTACAACCCCTTGGGAAAGCAGTGTGGAGACCTCTCAATAGACTGGAAATAAATATCCCCTTTGATCCAGCGACACCCCTCCTGGGAATATCTCCAAAAGAGGCCAAAACAACACATAACAGAGATACATGTATACCCATGTTCATAGCAGCACAACTAACAATAGCTAAAATATGGAAGTCCCAAAATATCCATCAACAGTCCTGAGTTCTTATGTCTTGACACTAAGCCTTCAGCCAGTGAGATTTTGGGGCATATTTCACTTCTAAGCTATAGGAAGGTTTATGCTGAGAAGTCCAGATGCATTTATCAGAATTCCCTTATATATGATATGCTGCTTTTTTCTCGCTGACTTTCACATTCTCTCATCTTTGACTTTGGCAGTTTCCTTGTAATGTGCCCTAACGAAATCTTATTTTAATTGAATTTCTTTAGAAACTATTGAGTTTCACGTAATTGAAAAATCCATATCGCGTTATATATTTGGAAATTTTTCTTCTTTTATTTTTGGAGATAAGCATGCTGCCTTTTCTCTCTTCTTCTTCTCAAACTCTAATGGTGCAAATATTGGCCCTTTTGATGGCGCCCCATCAATCCCACATGCCTTCTTCATTTCCTTCACTGTGTTTCCTTTTTATCTCTGAGTGAATAATTTTCAACTACCATTCTCCCAGTTTGCTTAGTTTTCTTTTGCTTGAGTCTTTTGCAGATATTTATTGGTTGTTTTAATATTTAGCTCTATGCATTTTTGAACATGCAAATTTTTGTTTGGTTCCTTTTTATATTTTCTGTTTCTTCACTGAACTCTTTCTTTTATTTTTCTGTTCTTTCTTTTGTGGTATTGGAATTTGAACCCAGGCCTGTCTCACTGAACTACATACCAAGCTCATTTTTTCCCCCAATTTTTAAATTTTTTCTGACTTTGAGATCATCTTATTAAGTTGCTACATTGCCCAGGTTGGGCTTGAAACTTATAATCCTTCTGCTTCAGGCTCCCACAGAGCTAAGATTACAGGCTAGATCCACCAGGCCTAGGTATTTTTTTTCTTGATTTTATTAAATGTATATTTGTTTTATTATGTAGCTCATTAACCTTCTTTAGAACAATTATTTTTAACATTTTTGTCAGTTAATTCATGCATTTCCACTTCTTTGGAACAAGTTAGAGGAAGTTTGTTGTATCTCTTTGGTCACGTCATGTTTCCCTGATTACTCATCATCTTCAAAGCCTTACATTGGTATCTATATACTTATAAAATCTGTCACTTCCTCCAGGCTTTATGGACTGGCTTTCCTTTTGATAAGGAGAGATGTTCACATAGAGGGTGAGGTCGAGCCTACTGGAGTGTGTGGTGGCACTAGACTTTTGGTGTGTGTTACCAGGTATGGACTGCAGCAGCTGCAGGTCTGAGGGATTTTTTTTCTTAGCAATTTAGGACCCTGGGGTCCGTAACATTGCCAGTGGTGTGGCCCTTAACATTCATAGCTACATTAGATGAGGAGTGGTAGAAAGCAGCTGTTGGTGGTCCTCAGCCACCCTTCTAGGCCTAGTGGCAAAAGATAATATTAGGCAATAGTGGGACCGAGGGCCTGCAGTGTGTATATGCTCAGTTTCCAGGGCTGGCTGAAGGCACACATGTGGCGCTTAGGGACCAGATGTAGACACCTGTATGGTGGTAAAAGATGAGGCAAGAGGAGGAGCAGGGGCCACCAGTAGAAATATGCATACCTTGGGGAGCCTGTGAGGTGTGTGCTCGTAGTCACAGAAGTTTGCATGTGCGTAGCTCTTGGGAAACATACACTTGCATATGGTGGTGGGACCAGGAGCCGGGATCAAGCTGTAGGTCAGTTGCAAATACAGGCACAGTGGTGGGTATACGAAATAGAAGATAAGTCCACCTTCCAGCGTACATGTAGATGGAAGGACCAAAATCGGCAGTAGCACACTTGTGGCTTCATGAGCCAGCTGCCTAAACACATGTCCATTAGACTTGGCAATGAAAGCTTGGACTGGCTGTGCACGTGCATGATTATGGGATAGATCATGGGTGCACAAACAGTGACGGCAGGTGAATCTTTAAGGGTCCCAGTTGCTTGTGAGCATGTGCCTTGTGGCTGTGCTAGTCTCTGGGTACCCCGTGACAACAACAGCCAGGGGCTCCAGGGCTCAGGAGAGAAGGAAAGCATCACATCAGGCAGGAACCTGAGGCCCGCAACCCGAGAAGCCCAGGGAGTCCTCTGTGTTTGCCATTGGTTTTCTCAGTGGAAAAGATGCTGGGGTCCTCTGCAGAGAAGACCCCTGGAGTCTGCTGGGGTGATGCTGTGGGATCCTAGGCACCAAAGCTGTAGGGAGATTCACTGTGGTCACAGTGGTGGCCGAGATCCTCAGTGAAGCCTGCTGGGTTCCTACGCCAAAAAGTCCTCGAGGCTCCCTTCGCGTGGCTGATCCTGAGAGTCCCCATTCTTTTTGATTTCTAGCTGCCCTCCTATGGCCCAGAGGCATTGTTCTTTCCAGCAGCGTGGATTAAACTGAGGCAGAGCATGCAGGCCGTGCCCTTACAGGCGGGGAAGCTGATTGTCACCGCTAGCACTCTCCCACGCAGGATCCGGAGACTTCCCGTCCTGAGCAGGACCGCTGGCGGGGAAGATAGCAGTGCAGACAAGGAGCTAGCCTTTCCTTTGAACAACTACACTCACGTGTATGTGCGCAGATACACATGCATGTTTCTGCTTAAGTGGCCTCTTAAGGGGACCCCTGGACTCTTCTAGACTAAACTTTACTCTTAGATATCTGTGCAGTTGTTTGGGTGCACAAGGTTTGGGATCTTTTCCATGGCCATGTTCTTGGCTTCCAGAACTTTTCCATCAGCTCAAACTGAAACTTTGTCTCCACTGGTGGCGATTCCTTATTATTTCTTTGCAGTCACTGATAACTTCTACCCCACTTCCTATCCCCATAAATTTGACTATTGTAAGCACCACCTAATGGTAGCAGGGGCAGATTTTTCAGGTAAAGATGGCAGAATTTCTCATTTTCACATACTTTTACCTGACCAGGTGACCAGACATTGGCGGGAGGTACGGAGGTGCGGGGAGGAGGGATGAAGGTGACAGCAATGAGATAAACTCGACCCTGAGCCAATACCTTTGATCTTATTGGGACGATTGTACATCCTGCCAATAGGAAGGGGGAGGGACTTGCAATCCAGGGATTTAAAACTCTGCTTACCACACTTGCGGTGTGCTTTCTTCACCCGAGTGTGAGGACTGTACTTCTTTTTGCAAAAAAGATAATTAAAGTCTCATATTTCTTTCCTCCGTGCCTCCATGTCCGCCCTTTGTTTGGATAGGTAAACTCCTGTGAGCTGTTTCTAACACTACCTCATTAACTTCTTATGAATAGCATCAGATAATCTTTGTCCTCTTGTATCTGACTTTGTTTGGTGTGATGTTTTAAAGGTTTATCCATGTCACACCAATTTTTAATTTTAAATCAATTTTATTTTTAAAGCAGTTTCAATTCTACAGATATGCTGAGAGGAAAGCGCAGAGTTTCTGGGACCCTCCTGCTAACCCTCCAACCTCCCATTCTATCCACATCTTCATCAAGGTTGTACCTTTGTTAAATTGAGGAACTTACAAAGACACATTTTTTATTCCTCAAAGTCCACAATTTGCATTGAATTTTTTTTCCTGCTTCTGCCTAGCCAATGGGTTAAGACAAATGTATGACATGTGGCCACAGTTATAGTATTGTAGGCAGCATTTTCATTGCTCCGAATTCTCCATGTTCTTCCGTTCTCCTCATCCATGCCAACTGTTGGTTTGTTTACTGTTCGCCTTTTCCAAAATGCTATACTATATAGTCAATCTCATACCTCATTTAATCTTTCCAGACTGGCTTATTTCAAAGAATAATATGTTCTTAAGTTTCCTCTCTGTCTTTTCATAGCTTGAAGCTCATTCTGTTTTAATCACTAAGGCGTGTTCCATTGCCTGGCTGTGCCATTTACCTATTTACTTACCTACTGAAGAACATCTTACTTCCAGATTTTGGCCGTGATAAATAACGATGCAATAAATATTTGTGTGCAAGTTTTTGAATGGACTTTTTAAAAATCTTTGAGCAAATACCAAGCAGAATGCTCTCTAAGTCATATTTTAAGAGTATGTTTAGTTTTATAAGAAACTACCATAGTCCTTCCAAAGTGGCTGCCCTGCTTTTGCATTTAATTGGCAATGAAGGACGATGTCTGTTGCTCCACATTTTTTCATTGCTTGGTGGTATCAGTGTTTTGGACTTGGGTCATTCATTGTTTTAGCTGGCAAATCCGTAAAGCCATAGGTTTCTAACATTTTTTCATCTGCTTATTTTCCATCTGTACATCTTCTTTGATAAGATGTTTGCTTGTACATTTTACTTATAGTTTGTTAAATTTTATGCATCTTATGTCTGTTCAGTTATGTCTTTTGCAAGCATTTTGTCTTAGTCTGAGACTTTTCTTCTATTTCTCTTGGCATATCAGAATTCATTTCCATTAAATAATAATATTTCAACTCATATATTGTTCATATTTTGTTTACCCATACATTTACTACTGATGGACATTTGAATTGCTTTTTGCCTTTTTCTTCAATAGTGCAGCTAAGCAATTATCCTCAGTTCTCATTTCTGTGAACAAACTACATTCATGTAGCATTCCTGATAGACATTATTATAGTCATTTGGTTTCTTTGTGTAGCTTTAGCATTTCTTCTTAGTAAGTAAAGAACGAGCCAGCAGCCTGCCTGCCTCAGGAAAGTCACTATGATCCTTGACTGCAAATGGCTTTGCCTGAGGGGAATAAATGGAAGAGGCAATTTATTAAACACCTAAAAAATAAAAGAGATGCCCCACAGTTTTCATTTGAAAAGACACATCCTGGTTTCAAATTGAAATTTGAGAAAAGTAGATTAGAATAAAAAGACCTGAACCGCAAACAGAATTCACATTCAATCTTAAGCCCTTCTTCCCCCTAACCTAAAAATACTGAAGCAGCAGCAGTTCTGCATCATTGCAGTCTCTGCTGAAAAAAAAGAAAGAAAGAAATTTGCTTTTCCATTTTATACTCAAAATACTGAGAAATAGGCAGAGACATATAAAGGATATTTTTGGTCTTAACACATTATAAAGAAAGTTCTTTTACATAGCTTTGTTAATATCTAGGGCCATCTCTCCTCAGGTGGGTGTGGAGGTTGGATTGAGTGAGTTGTGACCTGAATGTAAAGCTTGCGGATTTTTTCTTGGCTCTAGAAAAAAATGACATTTTCATTTAATATTTCCTAAGAATAAAAATATGCATATACAATGTAACTACACTTTATATTTAAAAAGAAAACCCATTTTTGCCAGATCCTTGGCTATTAATTTAGCCTAATTATGATTAAAGGAAGATGGCAGCATTCTGGAAAAATATTCCCTGTCATCTTCCTAAAAGCTAGTTTGCTCAAATTCACCCAGTTTTTGTAATGTTGACTTCACTTCCCTCTGATGTAGAAAAGCAATTTTGGCTCTGAGAAGCTGCTTTGAGGTGTGAAGCACATTCTGACTGGCACCGGACAATTTACCTGGACTGGCAGGAGCCATGTTTAAAGATGGCCCCAGCAGAGGCCTCATGACAGGAGATGAATTTGGAGATAAGAGGGGAGAGCTATAAGCATCAGAGGCACAAAACTCCACCAGATTCACAAGTTGGGCTGCAGACATTGAGGGGTGGCTCAACACATAATTGCTAGAGCCTGAACATTCCAGTAAATGTGACGGTTCAATCTCCTGCTATTAGATCTTCTGAAGAACTAAAAGAAATATAATTCAGAAAATGGGATTTGATGGAAGCAGAATAGCATTTTAAATTTTAAAATTCTTCCAGGACTTCTCAAGATGATAAGGTGCTCTACACTCTCCTACCCTCACCAGCCAGGCTGCAATACCTGGTGCCTAGAAGGTCTTCTCTCTTGGGTTCTAACAACCCCATCCTAGACAGCAACTAACTGGGAATTTCTCTCCAAGAAGAAAGGCAAATGTCCCACTAAGAACTTCTCGTCATGGAAACTGACAGTCCTATCCCCACCCTAAAGCAAGCTGTGACTTTTAACCCTCTCAGCAGATTGCAAACTCAGGTCAGAAGCCATTTTTTGAAGATAAATATTTGTTCCTCTGTGTTTCCTCCTGCCTTCTGGCCTATAAAGGCCTTTGCACATAGGAGAACTCAAAGATGGAGGATGGTGGTTCTGGTAGGTCAAAAGCCATTTTCTTTTCCTCAAAGAAAGAGAGGGATGGAGTGGAAGATGAAGCCATGAGACAAGTTTAGAGATACACATTATTTCTTGTCATAAAAGAGCATACCTGTACACATAGAGATGGTGAAGGGGCCTACCAATAGGACCCTTTGTCTTCTTGGAGATAGCTTTGACTGCCCTCCCCTCCCTTTTTTTACCAGAAGAAAACTATGGTTAAAGGTTTTCCTTAAATAAAAGCTTTCCAACTTTATCGCTAAGTTCCTTTAAACTCCTAAGGAGAATATGTTTCATATATATGATGCATGTTTGATATTATACACAAAGATGAAAAATGAATCAATTGAACTGATCCTAAGTCTAGCAGGAAGACCCGATGAAGGTGTCCTGGGTGGGGTGTCACACTGGTGTGTATCCAGGAAGAATCCTGGAGTTCAGCACCAATACATGAAAACAAGTGGAACAACAGTGCACTGCAATCAAGGGTGCTTCACCTGGGGACAGTATAGCATCACAGAAATCATCAACAAGATGTGTCACTTTAGCAATTTGACTCACAAACCCCAACAAACTATTGCTTCAGTAGCTGTTAGAGAAAATGTGTGATAAAACTTAATATCATCCATCCTTTATTCAAAGATTCTTTAAGTAACTCAGAATTAGTCTCATATCCCAACACTTGTTTAAACAAGAAAAGGTTTGATTATGAATTTTAACAAATTAAATCCTGCAGCTGAGTGTTCGTTACTTTTCTCTGACTTGGATGAATACTCTTCTCATCTAGAAATCCAGGATTCATCAAGGGAAAATCAGAACATCTCTTTTGGAATGTGCCTCAGAAAGTGCTTGTCTTAATCTTCCGTGAAAGCCAGCTTCTTTGGTGGAGTAGAAGACTCGGGAAGAAAAGATTGGAAGCTCTCACTCATGGTTAGTATTTTTCTGTCTGATCTCAATGACATTTCCCCCCACCAATTTATTAATATACATATGTAATACACAATGTTTACAATAAACTTGAGTATTTTGTGCACATATATATCACATCAACTTTACAGTCCCTTCCTATTTTGGGCCCTTTCACCATCCCGCAACCCCCACATCCTAACTCCACTATCACAACATATGGTTCTATAGAATGCCCGTCTTCTGGATTTCCCAAATCAGAGGAACCATACAATACTTAATGTATTTAATCTTCTGCAGCCGACTCATTTCGTTCAAATCACCACTCTTTAGCTCAGCTTCCTACCCTTAGAATGAGCTGCAGTGGCCATATCTTGGTGCCTCTTCTCTGAGTCTAGCAGATCTCTTTATTTGGATATTTGCCAAAAGTTCTTTTTTTCTATATCTTTGTGGAGACTCTTTAACCTGGCCTGACCACCCAGTCCTCATAAGAAAATAACCATAACAATGTAATTCATAAGGCTAGAAAATGTGAGAAAGAAAAAGAGAGTAGTTAAATTTCTAATGCCTTAGCTGAGTACTAAAAGGTAAAAATTTGTACATTCAAAAGGTTATTATTACATCAGTGTTTTCTTAGGATAAGCTTACATCAAAGGCTGAATAAGTGAATTGCTACAATAAACAAACTTAAGTCTATATCAAATTGCTACATTAAATAAATTTAAATCTATATCATATAAGTATACTTAAAGCAATAGATATGATGGCATACATAGTTATTTCAGAATTTTTAAACTTTCACAATTAATTTACTTACATTTTACTAATTACTGACACTTTGTCAGATTTGGTTTAACACTTTTTCTACCCATCCCTCCATAAATTCATGCATACATATTTTAAAAGATTTTATACCAATTCCCCATATTGAATGCAATTATTCTGTTTTGCAGACTAATATATTATTACAAATAATAATTATGTGGGAAAAGTTCAAAGATTTGTAAAACAGCTGGTACTGTTTTAGAAGTATACCAATCAAATTATTCAAATACCAATCTATCTTTTTGTTATGTTTTTCTCTTTCGATGTTTTTTGGTGGTTTGTCTCTCTGCCTCTCTCAAAGAGGATGCTTATATACAATATCAAATAAGTGAATTACTACATTAAATGAGCTTAAGTCTATATTACTTTGCTCTATTAAATAAACTTAAACCGGTATCAAATATACTACCGTTAAAACAACAAAGTGGCATGCTTAATTATTTCAGATTTTTTTAACTTTTATAAATTGTTTACTTATATTTCACTAATTATTAACATTTTGCCAGATTTGGTTTATCATTTTACCTACATATCCATCCTTAACTTCATGCAAACATATTTTTAAAAGATTTTTATACCACTTCTCCATGTTAAATATAATTATTATGTTTTGTAAGCATATATATTATTGAAAATAATAATTAAGGAGGAAGACTTACAGATTTTATGAGAGTTGGTACATTTGTAGAAGGATATCAATCAATCAAAAACTTTTAGGTATAAGAAGCTTATAGAACACCAAATAATCTCAACCAGCAATGACACTCACCACAACATATCATAATCAAAACCTCAGAAATAAAATATAAAGAGAAGATAGTAAAAGCAGCAGGAGAAAAACAGACATTATTGTGCCAAGGCAAACCCATTTGAATTATGGTAGATTTCTCAACATAGACTTTTAAGGCCAGGAGAGCCTGGAGCAGGATCTTTCAAGCTTTAAAAGACAGCAAGTGTCAACCCAGGTTATCATATCCAGAAAAATCATCCTTGAAAATCGAAGAAGTAAAAATTTTTCATGGCCAAGACTTTTTAAAGAAAGTTGTGATCACTAGTCCAGCACTGCCGAAAGTAATTGGAGAAATCTCTGAGAGGAGAAGAAAGACAAGCAAGCACCAAAAAAACATGGAGGAAAGGAAACACCTAAAGCGAAAGTGTAACAAAACCAAAATAGATTGGTATTTGAATCATTTGATTGGTATCCTCAATGACATTTTTAGCTTAATCTTCCTTATTCTCAAATCCAAGCAGCAGCAGAAACCTTTAAAAATTAAATTTTGCAGTATGATTTCCTGAAAGATTGAGTTTCCTTTTCATTCCACGAATCATGTGAAGTCAAACCCATTTCTTTGACTTCCAGGGAATGGTCTGACTGGCCTATGTGATGAAAACATCTGCCTCCAAGACGGGTTCTACGGCTGCTTCTTCACCCTCAAGACATGCAGAACACTCTAGGCTATTGTCTTCTTGAGGTTGCTTTTGGGCATTTGCCTTCCCACTGCAACAATTTGCTAAGTTAAACCCTTCATCACATGACCCCTCAGACCTGTGAGGGTATCAGGGAATTTACGTGTTCTTTGTCTACATTTTCAACAACTTGTTTTTCCTTAAACAAATGAGACTCCATTTAATAGTTGTTTATTCTGTGCCATCCAAATCATTTGTTTTTGTTTTATTTACAGGAATATTTGACACTGGAATCATGGTACAAAGAAAGAAGCATATTATGATAGAGTCAGAATGTGTTCGTGTTTCTCTTTCTTTGAGAGTATGTATAATCAGTTGAGGAAGTGTCATCGACACAGATGCTCATGCAGATTTTTAGCTTCTAGATGTGAAGACACAACACTAAATATACCTTGGTTTGTGCTTGTTTCAGTTAGCTCTAATAGCAGAAATAATTTGTTGAATTTTATCAGTCAGTACATTTGTTTACAAATGTTATAATCCATAGCATGTATTGGCTAAATCTGTTGATTTATCAAATTAGATAGCTAAGCTATTGTTCTGCAGTTTATTACACAAGATCTCTTGAACTTCATGTAGTAGGTGACCAATAAGTTAACTTATTATACTACCGGAGAGTGGAAATTTTATGATTTCTTTGAGCTACACTTTGTTCAAGCATTTTATTCTTCATGAATTTCTCAGTTTGGCTGTATTATTCCTTTCCAAATTTGGTTCTAGTCTTGGTCTCAGACAGGAGGTCCTCTTGTGGCAGTAAAGTGGCTACCAATAGCTTCCAGAATGTTTCTTTCCCATAGAAATAAAAGAATAAATGGTTTCATTACCCAAAAAAGCACTCAGAAAATTGTTTAAGATGAGTTGGGTATTACATCACATGACCAGTCCTGAACCAATCACTGTAGCCGAAACATTACCCATACAGTGGAGGGGATATCCTTTTTCTTTGAAGCACTCTATTGCAGAACAGCAATCCACTCACCTTCCCCACCCCAAATAAATCCCCAAATTGTTACTAAGAGAAGGGGAAATTAATACCAGATAGCCCAAACCAGCAAATATCTAGGACAAATTTGTTGTTTTCATGTTTGAATAGAGATCACAAAGTTTATTCTATGTCATGCAGAGAACTACTCCTCGGTCTTCTTCTGCATGGTCTTATCTGTCTTTTGCTTATACATCTCTGTCTGTCTGTCTGTCTGTCTCCCTGCCTACCTACATACTTACCTACTTGTCATCTCTGTCTATCTAGTTTAACTGTTCTCTTTTCTTTTAAGCACAGGTTTTATGGTAGCATCCCTCTGTCTTCTGTAAAATTCAAGGGAAACAAGCCACTTGGATCGCTCGCATACGCACATGCTGTGATTCAGTGTGATGGGGATAATAGCAAAGGATTTTAACTCACTGGCTTTGTGTTCAGTGTGGCTGTGACTGCTTTCTCGCCCTCTGTCACCCCTCTTCACCTCCAGGGGTCTCTCTTAGCTAAAATACTGCATTGTGAACATGCTCGTCTCTTCTCCTTCTCCCCCTTCTGGCTCATTTTCTCTTTCCCTTCTTTCATTTGCTCCTTTCCTCTGTTGATCCCTACGCCCCTGTTCCCGCCTCTGTCTTTCTGCCCCTGTCTTTCTCTCACATACTCTCATGTCACTGCCTTTCCCTCACTTCTCATGGTGATATATTACAACTAGCACGAGTTATCCTATGGTATTTTCCCTGCATTTGGAGATGTCATTTTGGCTTGGCTTGGGGAAACATCTCTCCGTTCCCTCGTCCCATTATTCCCTATTCACACGGAGTTTAATACTTTAATCAAGTAAATCTTTAGGCTGTCAGAGACATGAATTTTTGAAGAAACGAGTTTCCTAGTCTAGGTACCAAGAGGCATGGGCTGGCTGTCCAGACTCTGTTCTCTCATCTCAGTCTAGACTTCGCGGGACTTGGCATGCACGCCTCCTAAATTGTGGCTTGTGGTTGTGTACTTTTCCATGTCTTACTAAAGATAATTTTCTCTCTCCTTTTTTTTTTGTTTGCTTTTGGTGGAGTTTGAGGGAATGAAGAAGAGCAAAAGTCTTTCACTTCCCTCTTTGACTAAAAGTCTTCTTCAGAATGGCTTCCCAGTGTGTTAGATTTTCACATGGATATCCTCCAGGCACACCAAAATTAACATGCTAAAGATGTGCAAACATATTTATTCTTTCCTTGTATTACAACCCTTTTCCTTCTTCAGCTCCTTCTATCTCAGGAAAAGATACCACAGTGCTCGGTCGTCCAGGCTGTACGACTTGAGGTGGTCTACACATCTTCCTCTCCTACATCTTACATCTGATGACTGTCAGGTTTTGCATATTTTATCTTTTCTATAACTTGCAAGTCCTCCTCCCTTATTTAGTGTCTACTGCCATCTCTAAGACATCCCTACTTTGTAATTACTGCTCTCCTTGATGTCGCTTGAGTCCTTTGCCTGTGGGGTTGCAGTGAGAAAGAACCTAGAGGGGAGGTGGCCGAGTGGACGGTGTCAAAAGAGTCTCTGAGTCTGCATTTAAGCAAACTTCTCCTGTACTGAGTTGATTCTTTCGTGATATGATAAAGTCTATATTTCTGTTCCTGCAAAAATAATAACCTCTGTATTTTTAAAAATAATGAACAAATGGTTCCTATTTTCTAGTCAATCTGCCTGTGTTTTAGAATTGGTGGCAAGAGGCTGGGGTCTTGATCCAACCTTTGATCAATTTAACTGGTTAGCTAAAATAATTTATAGATATTCAACTGTGTAAGAAAATGAGGGAAAAGGAAAATTTCTGTCTCTCATAAACTCATTGAAAATTATTAATAGAAGACACCTAGTGGTGTTTTGTAGAAATTCACTCCCATTAACAAGTAGTACAAATGTTAATAGCACTCATGATAGGAAGACCAAATACACCACAGAAATGATAAGATGAAAAAATACAAAGCAAGCCAGATGCTAAAATCTAACAGTATCGGTTAGTATAAGCCAATGACTGTAATATAGACATCAAATTCTTAATGGCTTAATATCTTAGAAAATGATTTTGTGTGCTCAAAATAGTACACTTGCTCTGTTGGTGACTTTGTATTTAGTGACACAGAGGAGATGTTCTTATATGGTGAGCTGTATCATAGAAAGGCTTGGATAGAAAGACTCAACAGTGTAAGTACAGCCTTCTTCAAAATAAAACAAACAGTATATATTTGAAGTCTATGTGAAATATATGGCTATACAACTTTATCAAATCTCATCTAAAGCCTCTAAAATGAATTTTAAATTCATGTACATTTAAAATCTATGTATGTCACTATATAAAAACTATACCTCAATAAAAAATTTTAAAATAAACACCAAGTGGGAATCTGAATAAAGAAAAGAAACAAAGATTGGAGATAACACTGCCCAAAAATATCAATGGCAAAAGAAGGTGGTATTGCAATTTAAGAAAAATAATTTTAAAATGAGATTGGTGTGGGCACATGAATAGATAGATTAATGAAATGGGATAGAAACTACAGAACTATGTATCAAATTGCACACTGAAGCTTTAAAAAATAAGGTAGGCTTTAGAAATCCGACCAACTCTTCAATGAACGTTTTGACGTAACTGTAAATATCTGTATTCTTTTTGAAGGGAGGAGGAAGCCATGTTAACTTATACTACACCTTTGTGGGCATCATATCAGCATTATGGTTTAGATCTGAAATGTCCCCCAAAATGTCCTCGATGTGTATTTGGATGTAGTGGGACACCTATGGAATCATGTGAGTTACTTGGTGGGGCCTGGTTGGAAAGGGTGGAACACTGGAGCTGGACCCAAAAGAGACAGATACCTGGGGCAGCACCTGGAAGGGTAGCTCCACCCTTCCTCACTCACTTGGCTTTTTATCTGCCAATGTCATGAAGGAATTTTCTTCTGACTAGAATTTTGTCATGTGTTTCCATTGTTATAGGCAGCTTGTGAATGGACTAGGTGAGATCTGAAACTGTGAGCTAAAACAAATCTTTCTTCCCTTAAGTTGTGGATGTTGGATATTCTGTTCTAGCAACAAATAAGGAACTAAGAAAATTAGGATTCTAAGGAGAACAGAGTATGTGTACATATGTATGTAAAAAAAAAAAAAACCTTAGTATTTAAAAAAAAAAAAAGCCTCCTGCTAATATGGAAGCCAAAAAGCTCAATCTGGAGGGTGAGTCAGGAAGCTGAGGTTCTTGGAGCAAGAAGGCCTCCAGGCTTGGGAGCCAGCAAGAGCAGATATTTTGGTTCAAAATGAAGGCAGGGAAACCAATGTCCCCGTTTGAAGGCAGTTAGGGGCAGAAGTTTGTCTCCCTCAGTAGGAGCTTACTCTATTCTGGCCTTCATTTGACCAGATGAGGTCAAGTAGGACATGAAAGAAGGCAATCCATTTTATTCAGTTTATCAACTTAAATGTTAAACCTCATGCAAAATACCCTCACAGACTTATTCATAAAATGTTTGCCCAAATATCTAGGCATCATGGCCCACTCATGTTGACGTATAAAATCATCCACAGACATCGCAGAAGATTGCATCCTCTGCTTATTCTCTTTCCTAGATTTTAGTGTTACAAAAACAGGATGATAATGTTTGCTTTGAAAGAACCATAGGAGAGAGATTTCCTGCAGAATCCTGCAGCTGTTAATATGCACATAAAATTTCTTCTTCCTGTAGCTCTATTTCTTACAAAGTATGACTGAGCCCCAAGTCTACAACACAATTTTTGATGAATGAATAAATGCAAAAAGATACTTGCTGCTTCAAGATAATGAAAAGACACTAGATCATGCCTTCCCCAGTTGTCCATTAATTTCAAATAATGACTTCCATTGATTTTTCATGTATTAGAATGCAATCTCTGTGTCTCTCACCTGTAAATAGTGCCCACGAAAGTTAAAGGCACCTGGCTGTCTTCATTCTCCTGTTTTTCTTTTAGTAGATATGAACTTCACCGGTGCCTAAATGACAATTGGAAATTACCTTATTCTGACATGTCTTTGATATTAGTTAATATGTTGGTATCTGATATTGAACTTAACACTGGTGTTTCAATGTATACTAAAGAAATAGCTTAAAAGGCACTTTAAAGAGTAGAATTGTAAGAATGTATATATATTGTATATATATTTATATATTGGAGACAGGGTCTCACCCTGTAGCCCAGGCTCATCTTGAACTCACAATGTAGCCCAGGCTACACTTGGACTTTTGGTAATTCTTCTGCCTCAGCTTCCCTAGTTCTGGGATTACAGGCGTGTGCCACCATGCTTGGCTTATGTGGTACTGTCCTGCCCAGTAAGAACATTGTTGAGCATAATGTGGAACTTACGTTTCAGTCTTGCGTGGGGCAAAATTACTCACGTTACCTTATAATTAGAAAAGCTTGTAGAGAAGCAGAATTTTGAGGGAAAATGTTTTTCTGAGTGACCTAACCAGCATCCCTTCTAATCTTCCAGTCACATTCTGTAGGCCCTCACATGATCGCTTTTAGAGGGCTTAGCTAATTAACACTAGTAACACATGAGTTTCTTTTTCTTTGAAGCAACTGAAAGTCCTATTTTTCATATCTTGATGAAATCAAGCTCAGAGAATGCATTTTGGCTTTTGAAGAAAAAAAACTTAATAGCTAACTGTGAATGCTGAGTTAAGGCAGCAAGCTGTTCTTTCCAACTGATAATGAGAGCCCTTTGTCAAATAAAGGGATCAGGGTGAGCCTTCTAAACGACAAGTGGCCTTGTAATATGAGACATATGCCCATTGTGACAGAATCAATTTTTGCTCTTCCAGATTTCCACAGTGCAAATCATGCTATCTACATTATGTGACACTAGAGGAATTCACCATTTTCTGCTTATAAAAATTTCCCTGCCTCCCTACCCCTGCACACCATGGAAGGCCAAAGGAATGATGGTGTGAATGCTTAGAAGAAAACTGAAGCTGAGCTTCCCCTGAGCTTACGCTAAAGTGGCTGCTTAAAGAGAATGTGGCCCCTTCATCTCCTAGCAGGCCCCCAGATGAAGGACAGACAGACCTTTGCTTTGCACAAGGATGAATCTTGATGCTTCCACAGAGGAGAACTAAGAAGTTATGAGGCAACGAAGGAAAATATTTCTGTTCATAGTACAGGTTTATACTGTTGTATTTCTGCAGATGGACTTATCAGCTAGATAGACTTCTGTTTGTTTGATCTAATAGGTTCAATAGTTAAAGAAGTAGGTGTGTCAGCAGTGTTATTTTTCTAATTTTTCCTGTTATAATTCAATTTCTGGAACAGAATAGTACCCAGCACCTGGTAGGTGGAATTTTTTTTTTTTTTTTTGAGACAGGGTCTCACTCTGTTGTCCCGGCTGGTCCAGAGCTCACTATGTAGTCCAGGATGGCTTGAACACTAAGCAATCCTCCTGCCTCAGCTTCCTGAGTGCTAGGATTGCAGGTGTGTGCCACCATGTAAATCAAATATAAACGAACACTTGGTTTTTGAAGACTAACTCGTATCTGAGACATAGGTGTGTAAATTCATCCTGAAACACACTCATCTATATGCTTCAGTAAATGAACCAAAGGCAATGCCACTTTGAATTCTCTTCTAGATTTTTTTTAAATGGAGCTTTGGTTGGTCTCCAGGAGAATGAAAGAGGGTCTCTGCTTCACCAGCTTATCCATGAGGAGGAGGAGCTCATGTGTGGGCGATGATTCTGTGATTACTTATGGATTTTGCTGTTGGAGCTTACCTATAGATGTCCTGAGGAGAGGTCAAAGAACTTATAGGATATAGGAATAGTCAATTTGGATGTTTGAAAATTTTACAGTCGCCCCCCGCCCCCCAGCCTTAGCTTTATGGGTTATATTCTAAGACCCTCCCGTGGATCCCGCAAAATGCTCATAGTGCCCGTGTGATTCCACAAAATGAGATGAGCAGGTGTGATGCTGTGTTAGGCCTCATTGACTTTTTGGCCATATTGCAGAATGAAGACAAGATGCAGGGGGTATCCTGGGTCATGGAGCCCTTGGTGGTGCCCTTCGTTGGGATTAGAAGATAATGTTGAATGTTCATATCGTCTACTCCCAAATTTCATCTGTACTCATTCTTCATTAAGCATTTATCACATAGTGTGCCTGTACTATAGATTGAGACACGACAAGAACAGCATGACTTTGTTTATTTCTTCCTCACAGCTTCACAGAGAGGTTTGGTTCTTACTGTAGATTTGGCACACTCAGCATACAACGCTGTTGTTTTCTTATTAAGTCGAGAACTTTCATGATTTTACTAGAAGGAACCACTGTATACACTCTCTTTGGCAAAAAAAAAAAAAAAAATTGCCAGCTTTTATCTTTGCATTGGGTTCATTGTTAAATAAAATAGGACTACTAGAACACATGCACTTTGTGACGAGAACAGTCAATGGGACGACCGAGTGATTCATAGAAAAATGTGGTGTACAGCATAGACATAATGGACAGAAGAATTCACATCCTGTGTAGAATGGAGTGGCAGTGTATGGTGCAGTTTAAAATTTATGATTTATATCTAGAGTTTTCCATTGGATGTTCTCGGGCCACAGTTAACTAGGTAACCCACTGGAGATGTATTATTGATTAAATTTCCTGCACATAGTAATAGCACTAAACAGAGCAGTTTTCATAAGTTATATTACTGTTATTAAGTGATTTATAGATAGCACCTCTTTATCGTCAGTACTCTGGCTGGACTGCTGTGGCTCTGCAAGTTTCTAATTTTAAGCCTTTTGGTGCATATCTACGAATCAAGTACCCTGAGGTCTCTCTATGCCTGGGGTGGGGTGGGGGGGTGGCTGTGTTCTATCTCATTCTCACTCTGCTCCTAAGACAGGGTTATGCTGTAGAATAGAGTGGGATTATTGACATAAAGAAAGGAGTTGTAGGGCAGGGATAAAGGTCAGCGTGGAACCCGACATGAGGAATACCTTCAGTCATCTGTCTAACTTCTCTCAGATCCCTTAGGACTTAAAAAAATATTCTGAACTTCTCTATTTGCTGTTTGGACTTTGAGAAGCTTAGTGGACTTTGGGTGCTACCTGCAGTCGGCTCTGTACAACAAAGACCTCAGCCAGATGAGGGGTATGCTGGTTAATATGATGTGTCAAATTGTCTGGGTCATGTGCTTGGTATATGGTCATACATTATTCTGTATGTTTCTGTGAGTTTTCAGATAAGGTTAGCATTTAGGCCATTGCCTGCTAAAGTTTATATCTGGAGTGGACCCTAAATGCCTCATCTATTTGGATGTAGTAGGATAACCGTGGGGTGCTCTGCAATTGGAAAGTGGATCCTGTCTGCGTCGGACAGAGGCTTGGGGTTTGACCTAGAGGAATTGCGTTAACTTGTTGAGTTGGTGGGGGGCATGAGGGCAGAGCTTTCAAGTGTGTGTTATTAACTTGTGGGCCAGGATGGCAGGGAAGGGCACCCACCCTAGGTGTAGGTAGCTGAACTGGCAGCTTGAACTAAATAGAGAAATGAAGAAGAAACACTTAGAGATTTTTCCTGGCAAGGCTGTGGCCCTGCCTTAATTCTGCAGACATCAACTCACTCCTCCGTTCGCTTAGATCCTGATTCACTTGGTTTCCTGTCTACAGTGCTGTGAGCAGCTCTGCAGTCTCCGTCACATGCTTCCACTGATGCCAGCTATCCACAAAAATGGACTGTGTGAGACCTACTGAAACTACGAACTAAAATAACGCTTTCATCCCTAAAGTTGTGGATGTCGGAAATTTTGTCCCAGTAACAAATAAGTAACTAAGATATTAATATTACTGCTGATTGAATGTAGACAATTTAATTTAAATCAGAGCAGATTGTCATCCAAAATATAGGGGAAACTCAATTAAATGAAGGGTTGTAAAGTACAAAATGCTGACTTCTCTTCAGCAAGAAGGAATTCTGCCCACAGAAGGTCTTTGGATTTGAACTGCAGCTCCCTCTTTACCCAGTAGCTGTCTCTTTGTCTCTTCACACACACACACCCATACACATACCCGCTTTATGTAGGGATATGCGTATACTTCCTATCGGTTCATTTTATTTGGAAAACTGACTAATACTTCAGGGGATGCTGGGAAATGGCCGTGTGAGAATTCAGAATACCCAAAGACACTACTATCTATATCATATTCAATAACTCTCTAATGAAATAATACTTTTTCTCCATTTTATTGATATGTATAAGTGCGAGATTTGAGGTTTGCAGTGATCTTGAGCATTTCGTGCACATGCTTTTTAAAATGATGTTTTCTAGCCCAACAATATGTTCCTTGTAAATATTAATTAGGAGATTAGTTTCTTCTTCAATTAATAATAACACCAAAGTCTTAATTTATCTAAACTATAATTGTCTGGAATGGGACTATCAACAGCTTGAGAAGTAGAAATAAGACAGTGAATTGCTGCTTAGAAACATATTTGTTGTGGCTATGAATTATCTTGAGGGTCACTGTGGAGCTCTCACTGGAGAAACATAAGAAAAAGTAGAACACGTTTTACATAAGCCTCTAAAAATTGTGTCATTTATTAATCAGGATAATGATTCTTAGAGCATTTTGATCATCGAAGAGGTGAAAGGTACAATTATGGACTCAATTTTATAAATAATAAAAATGTAGGTCAGGCAATTTAAGGAGAAAAATATTTTATTAGCAGATGGATGTCAGATTTTGAAAAGATAATTACTACGTCTAAAATTGGCATAGAATTAATGTCTACAACATTGTCATAAATAAACAAGAAAAAGATAAAGAAACAAAAAGGAAGTAGAAGTAAAACTCAAATGTCTGACAAAAAAGTAAATACACCAAACGAGTATTCAGGGAAATTAATAGTACTTTACAAGTATCAGGTTACAAAAAGTAAGAAATTAGAAAGATGCCAAGCCTGGGAATGAGGGCTGTGCTGCTGGTATGAGATCAGACTGAGGAAGCCATCGTGAGCACTTCCCATAACCCATTAATCTCCTTCCTCAAGTAGAGCCCAGAAGCCCAAACAACTGTGTCCAGGAGGGGCTGTGTGTTACAATGGTCATCGAAGTGTGGCTGGTGTGAGTTTTCATCATTAGAAGAGATGAATAAAACCTAATGGATATCATTGTTATTAAACTCATTACTGCACAGCAGGGACAATGATTATAGGCAGCCTAACAACATATACACCTTAATATCTGAGTTCATACTAAAAATCAAAAACAAATGATATACCACTTGTATAAATTTAGCACTATCTAAAGTAAAAATATATTTAAAACCCTCAGAATACCTGAAACAATGGCAGACCGAAAGATCAATAAGGAGCTGCCGACAGGTCCCTGCCTGTGTAGTGAGGATATCAGAGTAGGCATCTTGGTTGTGGTAGGATTAAGAATAAAAATACAACAAGAAAACATCCTCCCAAGGTGATTAAGGACATAATTTAATCAACTTTTGTTTGGGTTTGAAATATAAAATATAAAGATATTAGTAGATTTATTCACTTCTACCAGGAATAGAGAATCGTACTTAGTAGGCATATGTCATGCCTGAAAAAAATACGCTGAAACATGCCAGAGTAACAGGTCCAATGAGGCAGCTGATGTGACTTCTAGTGAACACTAAACACTGTAGCTCACAGTGCCAGCCCGCCGGTGCAGGGTGCTAATGAATGCTACGTGGGCCAAAAAACTTTGTCTTCCTCTGTGGAGAGAGAATCCTCTTCAGTCACAGAGTAGGTTTCCATTCAAAGTCTGAGGTGATGTCACGCGTCCATAGAAGGAACAGCGTATACCTACCGTGGAAACACTGCCATTCAGCTGTAGACCCGCTGCTCCCAGGTTCTAGCCTTGAATGATGTTCTCATTTCTCTTTTATTGCAGCTGGAGCTCATAAATCATGATAAACAAATCTTCCCCAGGATACTGCGTCTTTGATTTCCAGAAGGATATATTGATGTTGAAAATACGAATGTGATGAGCAAGGGAGGCGGTTTGTGAACCTGCACAGTTACCAAATAATGTTAAACATCACACGTGCAAAGACATGTTTGGGTATGGCCGTCCACTCTCCTTGTGTGACGTGTTATGAAATAGCGTCTTTGAGTTCTTTACACAGTGTTGTTTTTTATTTTGTCAGATCAACTGTTGTGTCTATGTATCCTGTCTTAGGTGTAAGTTATATAACATAGGAATACGGGGCCTAAATCTGAAGAGACTGGGGAAAGACACCCTAGAGAGGGGTCAGGCAGGACAAGGGGAAGTGGAAAGGGAAGGCCAGCAGGGGTGCATGTGGAGAAAGGGAGTTGAATGAGAGTGGTGTTTGGAGGTGACAGCCTTTTCATCTAATTACAAGTACCCAGGAGCTTCTTGTCCTTACTGTTAATATTTACCACCTTCTATAATTTGATAACCACAGCTGTCTTAGTCTTTTCATCTTTGTGATTCAATACCCAACATGCACAAATTAAGGGGAATAGTTTATTTTAGCTCACAGTTTCAGAAGGTCACAGTCCATCTTTGGGTAGCTGGCAAGAGTGGGAACACATTGCAGAAGTGGAAGTGACTGCAGCTCCTCACAGCATTACAAACAGGAAACCAAGTCCCTAAAGGAAGGAAGGAAAGAGCGTATGCCCTTCTAGGTCTTGCAATGATCCATGCTTACTGGGTCCAGCCTCAGTGTTCCACTCCTTCCAGTTTTAAGCCTCCACCACATGCCTGTAATCCAACCCACATGAGTGTAATCCAATCCATGTGGCTGTAATACAGTCCACATGCTTGTCTTCTACCACACTCCCACAATCCACCCCTTTAGACCAGGCCCCAATCTCTTAACAGCACATGGTTTCATAGATAATTATGACATCCAAATAGATGAGACTTTTAGGGAACATTCCAGACTCAAACTATAATAACAATATAATTTTTTTTCTCTTTGTAAAATAGGCCTAAAAGGGAGATAGTAGTAGTGATCAAAATTAGAAAATATGTATTATAAAAATGGAATAGATTTAACATGATGTAAACTATGACAAGTGTCTTATTTAAATAAATTTTCTTAGTGCCTCATTGTTTTTTTCCTCCTTTATTCTTATGGACTATTGCACTACTAGAATTCTTTATAGATGAGATGTCTTCATTAAAATACTAATGTTTTGTGTCTGACAGCATGTGTACATGTGTGTGTATATGTGTGTGGGTGCATACCTCTCTGTGTGCACACGCACATTTCATGTGTGTGGAAGCAAGTGCATGTGCAAACAAAATCCAGAATTCACTCAGCTCAAGTGAAGAAACATTAACAAAGAGTAGGGACAGACAGACAGACTTCACAGGACAAATGAGGCATGAAGCCACTCACACCAGCCTAAGGATGAGCCGTTATTCCATTGGGATGAAAGGAGGAAGTCATGTACTAGAGGTAGGTGGGTGTCATAGCTGCAGAAAGTATTGGTGCCACCAGAGATAGCAGCCCTGGGTAAGAGAAGGTCATGGAAGAAAAGCAGAGTTTTCTTCCGCCTTCCTGCTGGTCTCCCCTTGGCCAAATCCATCAGAAATTAGTCATCAAGGCATGCTCAAGATGCACTTCCTAAGGCCAGAGTCCCTAACCCAGAGAAAGCAGGACAGATGGACAAGAGTGTGGATGAGCAAATGGAAGGTCAAACTCATGGCTTTTGCCACATACGCATCACCCGTCTGTGTCTGTCATCTAGAAAATAAGGTCGTTCCCTAAGGCAGAGACACAAAGTTCCATCAATTATCATACAGTGATGGAACGCTATTATTCATCATGATTTAAGCTGGAACCTCAGTTGTGACATTGGTCACCATCTCATCCTTTCACACACAGCGTTAAGGAGGGAGGAGAAAAGCAATAGGTCAACACGAAATACACACATTGGCCTCAGTCCCTGTTTCTCCACCTGTCACTGACTCTCTGTGCCATTGTAGGTTTTACTTCTGGTATGTGCTCTGCATTTCCTTTTCATGTTTCCAGCGTTTCAGTTAGACCAGGTCCTTCCTTAGATGTGGAGTTATAAGTAGCTGCGATTACTACTGTTTTTATTCAATCACTATTGGCGCTTACTCTTGAGGAAATGGCTTGGATGCAGGTGGCTTCACTAGGAAGTGATCAGAGAAACAAGGGAAATAAAATAGGGAAAGGATGAAAACAACGCGGGCGGGATGGAATGCTTTACCAAGTTGTTACGCTGCTGGCTGGTGCTCCACCAAGTAGGTCCGCAAGAGGAGCCTTCAGAATTGCAGCGCAGAATGGGCTTCCCAGGGCCTGGTTTACTCTGCTGTTTCCAGCGGGTCTCTGGCACAGCTGACCGTGCAGTAACTTGGTGGGCTAGGCACACGTGTACATGTACTGTGTGGGCCCTCACAGGTGGCCTGCACTGTGTGTTAGTGAAACCATGGGGCATGGAGTGAAATGCGCTGAGTCAGGTGCCACTAGCTTGCACTGGCACAAAGCTGGTTCATGAGCTGTGAAAACAGTGGCAGCAGGGGAGGCTGGAGGAAGGGCAAGGGGACAGCCGGCAGGTGCCAAGGATGCGTGATGTGCAAGCATCCTCATGCTTGAAAACAATGAATCACGACTACTGACAATGTTGGGGTGGAATCCAGGTAATTATGAAAGGAACTTTTATCCTAAGTATGATTTTGAAAGATAGTTATCAGATTTGGAGGGCACGTTAGCTGATGCTCTGCCCATGCGTCGGCACTGAGGATCTAACGAGGGCTTCCTACAGGCTAGACCTGTGCTCCGCCAGTGAGACGCACACCCAGCCCCTGGGGAGCCCTGTGGGGAACCCGGCCTGTGCAGAGGCTCTCAGAAGTGGCACCGCGTGTCAGTACCTAAGAACTGAAGTGCTAATTTTCTCAACACCCAGGTCTGGTATTTCCTTTATTGTTCTTTCAATTGCTTTTTCAAATATTTGAAAAATAAGCATATCTTTAGATTCTGTGGCTTTGAGAAAGCCTCTAATTAGGTGTCAGCCTCATCTTTACAAAAAGCACTTTGGACTAAGGTTTATTTTCTGACTCTATGACCTGCACAGCAACTTGGACACACTGACAGCGTCACAGGCAGGTAATCGAGCAACTTGTGTACATCAGTTCACGTGGCCGGTTTGTCTGCACAGCAGTAGTTACATGCAGTGTTGTCCACAAAAGGGCCCTAGGGGGACAGACGTGGAGGCCGTGGCTACTGCTCTTCTGCTTCTGTACTCATTCTAACGAGCTATGAAAGCTCCCAACCTGTGTAAACAGTCTTGATTGCTCATTAAACATCATAAACTTAACTTGCCTAAAAATAGTTGGTTTTTTTTTCCTATTTATCCTTACAATGTAGTTTCCTTAGTCAGGTAGAAATGGATCATAAGAAAATTTTGATCTGGAAATGCTTCACAGCTTTTTAAGAATATTACATCACTGTTAACAGGTCTCTTTACATGAACATTTAGTAGAAATAAGTCAGCTTACCCACAGAAACTACACATTCTGTACACTGAATAATAAAAAGTATGTCTGTAAGTTTTCTAGAATAGTAATTAATAAAAGTTGTTTTGACAAAGGGTGAGGAGTGTAAACGAAAACATTTACATACATAAAATTTTAACGACATAGGTCATAGGTGTCATAGGTCAAAAATACGACAGGCTATGAATTCTACAATATTTTGTGACCCACGTCAAATCCTTTTCACAGCTATTATACTTACCGTACAGAACAATTTCATTATAACTAGAAACATCTGAATCATTTCCAAATATGCAGCTAACAATAGACACAGCCCTTTTATTCATGGTGATCTCAACAGTGGTAGGCTAGTATATTACAATTCATATAAAAATAGTTCATAAATTGTTCCTAAGGGGTTTTCTAGCTCACAGTCTCTGGAAAAGAATATACCGAGAGAGCCAGACATACTCAGTAGATACATTAAAAGCAAAGGTGGTCTCTTGTGTTTTTTTTTTTTCCAGATATTTGAAGCCAAATGTCACTGGTTTTGCTGAATGATATTTAAAACTGTATTTAAAGTATTGTGGTGCCAATAAGTGGAATTTGAAACTATAAACATTATTACTGACATTGTCTTCCAAATGAAATATTTGGGTATAAAACTAATAAAATATGTACATGATCTATTTTAGAAAAACTATTAAACTCATATAAAAGACATGCACACACACATATGGAAAAATAAAATGGATAGATGCATTTAATGGTCATGGATAGAAGACTCAATACAGCCATCAAGTTAGACATTCTTAGTTTGATTCATAGACCTAATGCATTCCACATAAAACCTCAGCAAGTTATTTTGCAGTTATTGACAAAATAATTATAATAATTACATAAAAAGGGAAAAGACCTAGAATAGCCAATTCATGATGAAGAAGAACATTGGATGGTCAGCACTGCCCAACTTTAAGACTTACTCTAAAGCTACGTGCTGTGGGCTGGATGTGTCTTTCTTCCCTAAACTCACATGCTGAATCCCCTAATCTCCAACGTGATGGTATTTGAATGGAGGACCTTTGGGAGATAATTCAATCATACATATGAAGTCCTTATGACAGGATAGTGCCCATATAAGAGAAAGACACATGAGAGAGAGAAAGAGAGATGAAATTTCTTTGCTCTGTAGGAAGATACAGGGAGAAAAGTAACTGTTTGCAGGCTAGGAAGAGGTTCTACACCATACCCCACATCTGCTAACACATTGATCTTGGTCTTCCTAGCCTCTAGAGCTGTCATAAATAACCTTTTGCTTTTTAAGCTACTCAGTCTATAATAATTAGTTATACCACTCCCATCTGACTAACACATTGCCATAATCAAGGCAGATTGGGTAAAGAATGGAAAAAAAAGATATATGGAACAAAAGCACAGATATAACCTATATATTGATAAATATAGTTAACTATAAACAAAGGAAATATAAGGGAGAAAAGATCATCACTTCAACAAACGGTGCAAGAGCAGCTGGACATCCCCATACAAAAGATGAATCTAAATACAGACCTTACGCTCTTCGCAAAAACTAACTTGAAATAGATCATGCACCTAACTGTAGAGAGCAACATTGTCAAGCTTCTTAAAGGCACGTCAGAGAAGACCTAGGTGACTTTGGATATGATGGCGACTTTTTAGCTAAGTACAAAAAGCAAAGAAATAATGGATAAACTAGAGTCAGTTAAGATAAAAAACCTTCTGCTCTGTGAAAGGCATATTAAGCAGAGAGAACACAAGCCACAAATCAAAAAAATTTGGTGGTAGGGAGAAACGTGATAAAGAACTGGGGTCCAAAATGTACAAAGAATTCTTCAAACAAGAAAATGATAGCCAACCCAAAATTTAAATATGAACAGAAGACCAACAAAGACACGTCCTCACAGAACACATACAGATGACAAGCGTATGAAAAGTTGTTCAGCATCATGTGTTATTAGGGAATTGGAAGCTAAAGCGAAGACAAACCCCTACATACTGATTAGAGTCGCCAAATGCAAAATACTGATGTCATTAAATGCTGCTGCGAAACAACATAGGTAAAACAAATCCTACGTAATACGAACGCCAGCTTGATGAACGCCAAAGCTGAATGCCATCTCTGACCACACATCATTAAATTGTTGTTATTATTGCTATTTATGACATTGGTGATTGAACACTGGGCTTTCACAGTGACCACATCCCTAACCTTCTAAAGACCACCACCAAAAACAACGGTAATGGAACGGTGTGAAGCAATGTCGTTGCATGTGGATAAATGACTGCACATGCTACTCATGGGGAATTACTCATTTGTAAATTTAATGTTTTACATTTTGTTTCACTGGTAGAAGATGACAGCAAATAAGATTAAGTAGTTATTGTAATAAAATTCACTGAGAAATATTGAGGAATATATTTCAAAATTATACAAGTTTAAAAATTAGATATATTAGAGCTGCAATTTTTGGTTAACTGATAAAATAAGTGAAGTTGGAAAAGTTCACAATTGTGTATTTTTGTTAAAATATATAAGTGAATCATCATACAGTTTTTTTCTTTTATAAAATGGAAGCTCAATATTTTTTCTCTTTCATTAACTAATGGTACATCCCTTTCAATCTCAAAGTTCTATTTCTTCATTACAAGGCAACAATTCCAAAAAGAAAAAACATAGTCTCCGTGCAAATTCCTATATTTTCACTAATATTTCTCCCAATTTGTTCATGTTTGCCTCCGGTTAATTTGTTGTCATTTTATTTTCATTTATATTTACTGTGCCTTTGCAAAGGATTCAGTTTTCATAGCTACAGCTAACTGTATTTTCTCCTTCATGGTTCATAGGTTTTAACAGCTGTGGGAGCAAACACTTCAGAGTCTTGGGACACATGTGATGTGTGGTTGTAGAGGTCAATAGGCTTCCCGAGTGTGGGCATTTGGTAAGGCCTATCAGTCACTATTTGTTAGAGGGGTAAGGAGACTCCCAGCAATCGGGCTGCTCTGAGGTGGAGTCTCTCTCATAGTGTGTTAGAAAATCTACTTTAGGCAAAGAAGATGCCGACCTTTGGAAACTTAGAATCCTGTGTCTTTGACTTCAATTTCAGAAAGTTAGAGGTTTAAAAAGATCAATTGAGGATAAGTAAGAAATAAAGCAGATGCTATTTTGTGGAGCACTATTTTTGGTCCTTTTCTTTTTTCGTCCAGAAAAGAAAAAAGTCCTCTAAATTTGTATCTAAAGCACATCAGCCATTATACCATGTGATTGTGAGTCACAACCCAATGACTTTACTTTGTGGAAGTTGAGGTTCAGAGAATTCGGGTCTGTTTTGCAGGTCTAAGAGCTGTGAGTGTCTGGCACCAAGGCCAGGCCTTGTTTTTCCCATACAACCTGCTCCCTTCTTGGCATGGGGTCCGGGATGGGGTTCCCATGAGCAGACCAGGAAGAAATAAATGTGCAGAAGCTAATAAGGTGATGCCCTATCGATTTTTTTAGTGAACTCTGTCTTTTTAGAGGTCCAACAAGCTGTGAGTTGTCTGTTTTTTGGAGCTAGTATTAACAGCAACAATGATAACCGTCCCCTCTGGAATGATTTCTCCTTCCTGTGTGACTTGGGAGGACAAAGCTTCTGAGCCCTTATCATACAAACAGAAAATTCCTATCAAAATATTTATGTTCATGTGGTCATACTCCTAAATTATTATATAGAGACCATTTAGAAAACCGCTACTTTTCATGATTACAGTAGTAACCTCCCCCCTTACCTATCATTTCTCTTTTTCCATCAGTGTTGTCACGTGATCCGCCTCTTAGCTGCACAGTGGTGTATCCATTACCAGATTCATCGCCTGTCCTGATGCCATAGTGCTTGTGTGTTCAAGGAACTCCTGTTTTAATTAAGTGTGAGGGAAGCGCTGCTAGCAATTTAGACATACCAAAGAGAATTTGTGAAATGCTTCCTTTAAGTGGAAAGTAGTAGTTCTTGATGTAATAAGAAAACATAATTATAAGCAGAAGTTGCCAAGATCTATGAAAAGCTACTATTCTCAATCTCTTACTGTTCCTAATTCATAAGTTAATCTTTCTCATAAAAGTGCATGGATAGGGAAAGTGTAAACATTGTGCCTCTTCAGTTACCCGCTGGGGCCTTGCGCTGCATCCCTCACAGACCAACCAGGGAGCCCTACTGCATTACTTGCATTGTTACAGTAACGCCTGGAAACAGAAGCGCTGTTTGGATAACCTCTGGAGGTTGAGACTGCCTTGGCGGATAATGCTTTCCTCTTTATTTAAAGAACTAAAACAAAGAATCTGGTAATTTTGCAGGGAATGTATCAAATTTGAGCTCAACTAAGAGAAGGAAAACAGAACCAAACAAAACCTGAGCTTCAAGGGATTGCTTTGCCTCATGTGTTTGCTATTTTTAAAATGTAACTGACAGTTGGCACACACAAATGAGTACACTTTGACTCCGCAGAGAGCTCGAGTATTATATGAAAAGTGATGGAATGAAGAACATTTACAGGGACTGCCGCCTGTGCCAACGTCACCAGCTCAGAAAGTAATGAAGAGCAGGATTCTGTGGAAGCCACAGAAGCGGGCATACTCTGCCCGCCATGAGGTAAGAATTAGGCCCATTCTCCAGACTTACCTTTTCTTCATATCCTTGCCCACACTGTTCCCCTACCCCAGATGGCTTCTTTTGTCCTGGTTTCAAAAACTGAATACTTCATGAGCAACTCTCCATCAATGCCTTTTCCCCGAACATCTTTATTTAGAAGTTCTCACTTCATTCCCTACATGTTTATGTAATATGTGATCCTTTAAAATCACATGTCTATATATCAAGCACTAACTTAATGTAAGTATCTTACACCCCCCTCCCACGCACACACATTAAGTTTTGGAGGTAAACTTGATTTATTATATCATCCTAACGTACAAAAAGTAAGATGTTTAGAGAGAAGTTCTTAATACCCACCACAAGCAAATGGCTATGTATGGAATACTCTAGCCTTCAACTTGCCCACTTTGTCAGTGATGCCTGAAATTCATTCCACTGACTTAAACACTGCACATTTTTCTAATAATTTATCAATCCACTGTCACTAATTACTTAGTGTTAATTTACATTTAAAATATGCGTGGGTTATTATGAGAAAATGAGGCTTTGGGGAGAAGGAAGAGAGGGCTACTAAGAGAGAGGAGGAAGTACTGAAAAAGGCTGGCGACTTCAACAAGCCGGAGGTAGATCTATGTCTATGCTTTCTCTAAGCCCTGCTCAATATAGACATTTTCATGAAGAAGCTCTTCTAAGAAAACATTTTGAAAAATTTTTGTTCATAGACCCAATTCCAACATGGAATTGCTCCAAATGAAGATCTTCCTGGAACATGGTTAAGTATTGGCAAGTTTGATTCCTTTCAACTTTTCAAACCAGCTAGATCATTTGTTCAGATCAGAGGAGCTACATTTGTCTTCACCACATTAAAATGTTTGTCATTCTTCCGTCAATCTGCGGCGGGACACGGTTGTTATGGCTACCTTGACAGTTGAGTCCACTTGGGCTTTGAACTGAAGCTCAAATAGTGACATCTGTTCTTCATCATCGAAAGCTGTGGTCATTTTCCTGAAAGGCCAAAGACGGACAATTTATCCCCAAGCTGAAAATTGATATGCCTCTAACCTCATGTGGCCCAGATTTTAGGAATAGCATCCACAGTTTCATTGAGAAATGTTCCACCTTTCTTTAATTTTTGGAAAACTAGAGATCATTCCATATTCTGCTTTCCAGATGGTTCTGTCTTTAGCGACATTCAGGGGGAAGCAGCCTGCTTGTCAGAACACTTCCAAAGAAGAGCTCTCACCGATGCCCTGTCAGGAGTCCCAACTTCCCTGTCAGATACCTCTGCAAAGGACCCTGGGTGCAAAGGCAGTGATTTCACAGCTTTAAGTGATTTTTGGCTTAGGAGACATTCTGTGAGAAGTTAATTGGAGCTTTCTGATCCTTGTTTATCTTCAGGTTAGACAACTGAGATAGTCCCAGCAGGAGTGGAATTTGAGAGAGGAAACCTACAAACCTCTTTTCCCTTTGTGCCTCTTTTGCGTTGTATAATGTGCATGATTTTCCAGGGAGAAGGAATATATTAGAATGACAACCATCATGTACCTGAAGTTTGCATGAGTGAGACTTTTCCTCTATATAAAGCATTTCATAAACACAGTCTCATTTTAGCTTCTCAACTAGTATATGAAATACTGCTACAAGTCCGGAAAAAAGCAAAAATGAATCAAATCATTAAAAAAATACAATCTCTTTTCCCAAGTTAACTGGAAGTCTGATACAGGACAAATTTCAAATGGGACAATCAAGCAACTCAACTATATCAGGTTATATTCTTTCTGTATTTGTTTTTCTACCTCAGCTTTTGGGCTTTGGACCTATACTTCCAAGGCAGTTCCAAGCAACACAAATATCCATTCTACAAATGTTTATTGAAGACTAACTCATCCTGGACACTGTACTGAATACTAGGAATATAATAATGGAGGAGAGATAATATTTCTTGTTTTTATTTAATTTCTATTTTAGCGAAGGAAATGCAATCATGTCCAAGGGAAGATGGGGAAAATTCCTTACTCTATCTTTTTTTAAGCATTAAACGAGAAGCACAGAATAAGTATAATGATATATATGTGTAAATTACGCTTTTGTCAAGATGTAAATTATTTCTGTCTCCCCAGAAGTCCTTTTGTTCTTTTCTGCCTGGTTACTCCTCATTCCCTGAAATAGTCACTGTAGTGATTCTTCACACTACAGGATATTCTTGCTTCCTTTGGACTTTCATATATTTTTTTAGATTTATTTATATTGCTGTGTTTATTAGTACATTTTTTCATTGTACATTTTTCATTCAATCGTACCACATTATATGACAGCAACACAATTTATCCTTCTGCTGCCCTTGGCCTGCTTCCATTTAAGATTACAATGATTAAAGCTGCTATATATATTCTCACATAGGTATTTGAATTTTATCTATTTTGAAGTAATTTCTCTGATGAAGAGTAATGTAGAATACTTCCTGTTTTAGCTACTTTTTCATTGCTGTACTCAATACCCAACATACACAAATTTAGGGGATTTTTGCTCGCAGTTTCAGAAGATCACAGTCCATTCATGGGTGGCTGGCAGCAACGGAAGTACATGGCAGAGGCAGAGGTGGAGGCAGCTTCGCACGACATCACAAACAGGAAGCCTAGTCAAGGCAAGTTGAGACTCGTCCTCCAGGGAAGGCAGGAAGCAGCTTATATATCCTTCCAGGTCTCATCCCAGTGATCAGCCCCTCCTGGATCCAGGTGTGGAAGGTGTGGTAAACCCTCATTACTCACCTATAATCCAACCACATGCCTGTAATCCAATTTACATGCCTGTAATCCACCACTCTAGACTAAGCCCCAGTCTCCCAACAGCACATGGTTCCATAAAAAACCTATAACATTCAAATACATGAGACTTTTAAGGGACATTCCATATCCAAACCGCAAAACTTCCCAAGGACTGGTTGGCTATTTGTATATCTCCGTAAAATACCTATTACAGACATTAGCTTTTTTTTTTTAAAAGAGTGAATTATTATTTTCTTATAGAAGTTTTCCTATTTTGACTATAAATCTTTTTTCAGGATTATGTGTTACATAGATTTTTCTTTCAAAGTTTGTTTTGGTTTGTCTAATTGTTATCTTAATGATGTCTTTATGGTAAGAAGTTTAACTTTGTATGATATTCAGTACATTGAATTTTAAAATTTATTTTTTATCAAGGATT
Source organism: Ctenodactylus gundi (assembly GCA_004027205.1). Classification (NCBI taxonomy): domain Eukaryota; kingdom Metazoa; phylum Chordata; class Mammalia; order Rodentia; family Ctenodactylidae; genus Ctenodactylus; species Ctenodactylus gundi. The sequence goes on along the minus strand of PVKB01004206.1, from coordinate 3,846 downwards.
AAGAAGCCTTTGTTTTTCTCAAAGTTTCAAAAATGTTCTGTATTTTTTTCTAGAAGCATTATAGTTTTAGCTTGTAGTTTTAGATTAGTAAGATACAATTTATATGTAGGAAAATTCACCTTTTAAACTCACACTGCTATCAATTCTGATGAATTAATACAGTTGTGCAACCAATATGAAAATCATAATATAGACAAGTGCTGTAACCAAAATAGTAAGGATGAACCCCGATATCCCTGCGAGGTCACTCTGCTCCACTTACTTCCATTCCTGATAGTTATTAACTTGTGTTCTGATTCTAAAATTTTGCCTTTTTTCAGAATTTCATGCAAATTAAATTGTGTAATATGAGACATTTTGTTTGTGGCTTATTTCAAAAAGTCTGATGTTTTTAGGGACCACTTATCTTGTATAATATGTATCAAAAGTCTTACTCTCTTTTATTCTTGGAAAATATTCTATTGTTTGAATAAAGATTTATCCACTAATTGAAAGACATTTAGATCATTTCTAACTGTTGGGGATTATGGATAAAATTGCTATAAATATATCTGTGCCAGTTTTTGTATGAACAAATGTTTTCATTTTACTTAGAAGTCAGATGCTAGGCTATATGCAGTAAGTATAAGCTTACCTCTACAAGAAACTATGAAACTGGAGAAGGTCGGCAATGTGGCAAGATCTAGGGCTCCAGACACAGACATAGTGAATTTACAACTGCCCATGGAACAGTTCTCTTAGGAAGAAAGCTAAAAGTAAATTGAGAGACTCAGTGATTAGGGTAACTAAGAAAATATGCACATTGAACAAATAGAAAAAGCTGACACACACTGAGACACTAACCCCACCCTGGGTACTGTACTGTACAGTGGAGGTTGAAGGAAACACCAATGCCCAGTTTCTTCTGAGTTGACCATTTATGTAGCTCTCTAACTCTTAGGATTCTCTGTGGTTTAGTTTTTAATTCACTTAGCTCTTAAAGCAAAAGGAATTGCGCAAAAGTAAGTCTTCCTACTTGCTTTTCCCCCTCCATTTTATTGATATGTATCAGTGCAAAATTTAAGGTTTACAATGAAGTTGAGGATTTTGTGCACATACGTATCTTGTCAGGGTGACAAGGGCTTTCCCACTCTCCTTTTGTCGCCCCCTTATCTCCCTCCCCCACCCTACCCCCTATTTCACTTTGTTTTTCGTTTTAAGTTCCGTAAGAGTTGTGATCTGGGTCTCTCATATCAGAGAGACCATTCGATGTTTCATCTTCTGCTTCTGACTCACTTCTCTAAGCATGATGTTCTCAAGTTCCTTCCATTTGCCTGTAGAAGTCTCCACGCTGTTGGACTTTATAGATGCATAGTATTCCATTGTGTATAAATACCACAGTTTGTGTACCCATTGGTCTGTTGATGAGTATTTTGGTGACTTACACAAGTATGCTAGATCTCCCAGGCACTTGGCCTCTTGAGACCAGGGCAGAGAAGGAGCTCATCCTCAAAGCTTCGAGCTTCCAAGGATACACCAATATTCTCTGCCAGCAGCTGCTGTGACCATAGAGCTTCTAACTGGTCAACTCCGGGAGTAAGTGGAACAGCAAACTACAGACTTCTCGAGTCTGAATGGAAGCTCTGTACTTCCGAGCTTTCTCCCTGGCTCCCTCCAGTAGTAAAATTCAGGTTTACCAATCCTTTCTGAAAAGAGTTTGACCATGTATCAAGTGTCCCCAAAATTTGTAGCTCCCACCAGAGGTGTTGAATGCGACTGCATCCTGCCTCTTAGCTTTGGAAATACAACGGCCTATGCATGTGTTGGTTCCCTAGATTACAGAACAAAGAGGTGGATTTAAGTGGGTACAGAACCACTTCCTGGGACTTTTTTGGGGATTCAGAAAAAGTGCAATGCTCCTGATTTCTCCCAGGGAGAATTTTCCTTCCAGCATGTCACTTGGCAGTTTTAACTCATCCAGCCCACATTGGGTAGTTTTGGGGGCAGACGAACAGTGACCTCTCGGAGCCTGAACAGAAACTCAACACTTCTTTCCTTTCCTAGCTTCCCCCAGGGGTAAGTCCAGATCAACAATTTTTTATCCCCTAGAACGTTTGCCTGTGTGTCAAGTGTCCTAACTTTATAGGCTTGTACCTTCAGGACTGTATTCCAAGCCTCCAACCTTGATGAGACTAGACATACCTGAGTCTCTCTGGACCACACACCAAAGCTATTGCTGTGTGTTCTGGGGTCAGGGCACAGAATGGGGCTAAAGAGCTTACCTCCTAGTTTCTCACCAGAAAGGTCTTACAGTATACTCTACCAGCTCTTGCTGCTCATAGTTGAGCTTCTAGGTAGTTTGCCTCAGAAAGACAACAGCCTACAGCTCTGGGGCTCTTACAGCTAAAATGAGAGCTCAGCCTTTCCTGAACCTTCTCCTCTACCTCAACCCAAGATGAGCCCAAGGCTGCAGACTCTTCCTGCATGAATTTTATCCAGGCATTGTGTGCCCCACTTTTCATATCTTCCACTAGGGGCACTGAGTCCTAAGCCTCTTAGCTCTGGTAGTGGAAGAGACCAGATATAAACCTTTCCCTGGAGTATAATACTAACAAGTGATTAAAAAAAAAAAAAAACACAGGCCTTGTTCTGTTGTCTAGGCTGGTCCTGAACTCACTTTGTAGTTCGGGCTGATCTTAAAATCGTAGCAATCCTCCTGCCTCAGGCTCTTGAGTGGAAGTGGTTTTAAATGTACACACAAAAATGTTTTAGGGATGTATCTTCAGAGAAAAATACAGAGAAGGGACCTGGAATACACAGACCCTGGTTTCTCCCCAGAAAGTGATAGGCGGGAGAATAGGATGGGACTGATCAAAAAGCCAGGACAGAGTGTTCCAGTGGTCAGGGGAACAGATGCGAGTTATAGCCCACCCTCGCTCCCTTTGAGAAACAGCCAAGGACGCAGGATTATGGTGAGAGTAGGGAACTCCTAGTTCCTTTCCTTATCTTCAAGAGACAGTAAATTTAGCTGCCGATTGCATTGTTTGCAGCTGCAGCTGCCTCACTATAGAAAGCCAAACAGTTGTACACACAAACAGATACAAACTTTTTAAATGAAGAGCCCAACTTCACCGTTTTGAGTGGGGAATCTGAGTTGGGATGCCCCCTCTCAAACTTCTCTTGAGAGCTTTCTCTCTCCTCTTTTTCTCTCTGTTTACAATAGAAACTTTCACTTGCTTTGAGTATTCCTTGGAATTCCCAGTTATCTTGTTCTTAATCAATTTGAGAACCTGTGAGGCCGGACTACTGAAGAACTGTAATACCAGCGCTAACAAAAGGGTTATACTACGTACCCGAGTGCCTACCAGGGGCCTGGCTTCTGCCTAACCTGCACCGTGCCGGAGAGTTGGTGAGGCAGATAAACGATGGGCACCTGGGAACTTGGGTAGAAGTGTGCACTTCTCACATCTTCAACTTCAGCTTATCTCAGCAGTAAAGATAGATGTAGGGAATCTCCCTGCGAAGTGTGTGTTGAGGACAACGTCTACAGCTCCTGTGCAAGGCATTATTTTCTTAGGGAGTTGACTGATTCTGCATTCCTGAATTCCCAAAAGCATTAAAAACAAAAAAGGTGGATGTACAACAAGCCTATCTACAACTAGACCTCCTCCCAGGATTGGAGGGTCCAGTGTGAGTAAACATGTGCACATTTGCCAAAGATGCCCCAGGTTCAGTGCAGAGCAGGACATAAACAGCTACATGCTACATTACGTGAGGTAGAATGAACTGAAACATACAGCTCTCACCTCAACCTTTCCAGTTGCATTCAGAAGGTCCAGGCTTTCTCTTACCTCATTGGCATACTGA